>JARQWZ010003376.1:42500-47500 GCA_033150135.1 Gobio occitaniae | reverse complement strand
ACAGATGCTCGATTGGATTGAGATCTGGGGAATTTGGAGGCCGAGTCTCTGAGCACTTTTGATAGAGACTGACCACTGCAGACCGGGAACAGCCCACAAGAGCTGCAGTTTTGGAGATGCTCTGACCCGTCACAATCTGGCCCTTGTCAAACTCACTCAAATCCTTACGCTTGCCCATTTCTCCTGCTTCTAACACATCAACTCTGAGGACCAAATGTTCACTTGCTGCCTAATATATCCCACCCACTAACAGGAGATCATCAGTGTTATTCACTTCACCGGTCATTAGGGTTGGGTATCGTTTTTTGTTTTTTTTCGATACTGGTGCCAAATCGATACTTTTAAAACGGTACCGGTGCCTGAACCGATACTTAAAAAAAAAAAAGAACCACAAAACGAGGTGGATCAGATTAAAGAATGGCTTTTAATTGATTTTTTTAATTATTATTTACATTTAAAACTTTGTTACAAGTTAAAAGTATACTTAAATATATAAATATAAAGCACAATTTACAGTAAAACCTAAGCCACCAAACCCAACTACAGTTACAGTAATAACAGCGGTCGTCTGTATTCTTGCTCTGCTACAAACCAGCTTCAAGCTTCTGCTTTATTTTGCAGAAATATGATCATATTCTCTGGCTAAATATTTTAGAACACATCGCGTTATTGTTTCCGTGGCGACGCGTCATGTTTCTCACATGACACACAGCAGCCGCAATAGCGCTGACAGCTCAGCTGTATCGGGTTTATTTTTATTTTTTATTCTAAATATTCACAAACTTGCTAACTATGTCATGAACTATCTGATATTCTGATTTTCAAATATGATTATGTGTGAGTGAATGTGTGTTAGTTGATCTACAATGGGCGATGGGCGGCGCCATGTTAGTTTGCGCCTCAGAAGAATCGGATCTGTCGGATTTACATCACGTAAATTTGTTTACGTCTCACGAAACACATGAATGTAAGTGACCGCTGAACTGGGAGAAGAATAGAGTAAACTATATAGTTACGATATAATGTGTATCTGATATGAATAAAACATGTACACTCTAAAAAATGCTGAGTTAAAATAACCGAAGTTGGGTTGAAAATGGACTAGCGGTTGGGTTAAATGTTTGCTTAAAACAACCCAGTCGCTGGGTTAAAACAACCCAATTGCTAGCTTAGTCCATTTTCAACATTTTTTAGAGTGTAGTCAAGTTTGCCGCTTCCATAGACAATGAGCATATAAATGTCTGAAACCTAAAATAAACATGATGTGGTTGAAAACACTGAATAGTTGTGATATGTGACGAGCGCTGAGTGTGTCTGTCTTTTTTTGATGCACATTTTGAGAATGTGCATAAGAAATCCTGAAAGGAAACGGTTGATATGTGAAATGAACATTTAATGAGATCTAGATGCAGATGATCTAGTTTTGCGTTAGTTAAAATGCGCATTAAGGGTTATTCGCACACTGATGACATGTTGGACCAACACTATGGCCTTATGCAGAGGTCTGACCTTGGCACTCAATTTTTCCAACATAGCCATTGACATTCATAGAATTCAAAAGTTTAAACTCTAGTGATAGCCATTTTCACATTTTCACAGCCGTTTAAACCCTGTATGAGTTATTTCATCAATTCTTCTGCGTCTTCTCACAGCGTTTAAAAAAGCAATGTCCAACAACACAAAGTCCAAGCAATTAGCTCCATCACGACAAGAGGTTCCCTCAATAATGCGGATGAAAATGCACAACGATTCGCCTTTACTTTAGTCAAATATTCAGAAAAGAGCAAACAAGACACGGAACATTTTGCATCTAAATTGCAAATTTAATATATGCTGAAATATGCGACTAATCCTGTGTTTCCATCCCTTCTCGTTCTCTTGAAAAGAACAAAATCATCAGTTCCCGCTGATAAGACATTAACTTTTGTGACGCCTGCCTTTACACACACATGAGCTTCCCATTCTCCATCCGTAGGGTTTAATATGCAGCTCTAGCAGCTTCAGCTCTTCTGCTCTTCTTTCCTCAAGGTTTAGGAGTGTGTTTATGGGGATTCTTCATTTGTGATGTTGGACGAGAAGGCCTGGCTCTCAGTCTCCGCTCTAATTCATCCCAAAGCTGTTCTATCGGGTTGAGGTCAGGACTCCAGTTCCTCCACCAAACTCCTCATCCATGTCTTTATGGAGACGCTTTGAGCACTGGTCAGTCATGCTGGGACAGGAAGTGGCCGTCCCCAAACTGGGCCCACAAAGTTGGGAGCATGAAATTGTCCAAAATGTCTTGGTGAAGCATTAAGAGTTCCTTTCACTGGAACTAACCCCTGAAAAACAAATGACCCCGCTCTGTGACCCTCAGCATACGCTGACCCCCGCTCTGTGACCCTCAGCATGCGCTGACCCCGCTCTGTGACCCTCAGCATGAGCTGACCCCGCTCTGTGACCCTCAGCATGCGCTGACCCCGCTCTGTGACCCTCAGCATGCGCTGACCCCGCTCTGTGACCCTCAGCATGCGCTGACCCCGCTCTGTGACCCTCAGCATGCGCTGACCCCGCTCTGTGACCCTCAGCATGCGCTGACCCCGCTCTGTGACCCTCAGCATGAGCTGACCCCGCTCTGTGACCCTCAGCATGGGCTGACCCCGCTCTGAGTCCCTCAGCATGCGCTGACCCCGCTCTGTGACCCTCAGCATGGGCTGACCCCGCTCTGAGTCCCTCAGCATGCGCTGACCCCGCTCTGAGTTGCTGTTGTTCCCAATGGCTTCCACTCTGTTATAACACCACTAACAGTTGAGTGTGGAATATTTAGTGTATTATTTGGTCTTATTGCACAGGCTCCACCAATCACGGCCCCACGCTTGAGTTCTCTGAGCTCCTGAGAGCGGCCCATTCTCTCACTAATGTGTGTAGAAGCGAACACACACACACACACACACACACTCCTGAGAGCGGCCCATTCTGTCACTAATGTGTGTAGAAGCGAACACACACACACACACACACACACACTCCTGAGAGCGGCCCATTCTCTCACTAATGTGTGTAGAAGCGAACACACACACACACACACACACACTCCTGAGAGCGGCCCATTCTGTCACTAATGTGTGTAGAAGCGAACACACACACACACACACACACACACACTCCTGAGAGCGGCCCATTCTCTCACTAATGTGTGTAGAAGCGAACACACACACACACACACACACACACACACACACACCTGAGAGCGGCCCATTCTCTCACTAATGTGTGTAGAAGCGAACACACACACACACACACACACACACACACACACCTGAGAGCGGCCCATTCTGTCACTAATATGTGTAGAAGCGAACACACACACACACACACACACACACACACTCCTGAGAGCGGCCCATTCTCTCTCTAGTGTGTGTAGAAGCGTCTGCAGGCCTAGAGCTGGAGTTGAACACCTGAACTCGTGTCCCACTGTATATATGGGAATGGACACATGTGGGTTAATAATGAAGAACCCTTGATTCTGAAGTGCAGGAACAGTCTTAGTATCGTAAAGCAGTTTTTTTGCTCACTCGCCTCCAGTTTTTTACTTTTACAATGTCTTACATTCTTGTCTGGTTTTATGTCTTTGGGGATAACATTAGCCTCAAGTAAAACACAAAATGTTTTGGTCAACTACCAGTTCCCCCATCAGATATATACAGCTGCCCATAACTCTCCAGTCCAGAGCTCTGTAATGCCATAACCTCTCCCCTCACAAACGGTGAAATATTCATGGTGAGACTGCGGCGAACTCAACGAGTGTAGAATCAGAGCGAGCCTCCGCTGCGCTGCCTGTGATTTATTGCTGAATTAACACTCTGAAGTCTCCATTTCTCTGTTGCTCTCGTGCTCCTGGGGGCCCATGGTCTGGTGTTTGGATGGCCGGGGCCTTCGGGCTCCTCTCAGTAGGATGACCACCCGTCCCGCTTTACGTTGTACCGCACAGCATTTTAACCCCTTGTCCCGCACATCGCATATTGAGAAAATGTCCCGCATTTTCATCAGTCTGTTGGTTTTTAATTATCATATTAAGAAAACATGCATGCATTCTTTTGCCTTTTTAAGAAAGCATTTCATTTATTCTTTTTGCGGCATTGTTTTTCACCTATATTTAAAGGGTTAGTTCACCCAAAACTGTAAATTGTGTCATTAATGACTGAGCCTCATGTGGTTGGACACCCGTCAGACCTCCGTTCATCTTCAGACACAAATGAAGATATTTTAGTGTAAATCTGATGCTCTGAAAGGCCTCCATTGGCTCAACTTTACACTCTCAAGACCCTTAAAAGACACTAAAGACTAAAGTTACAAAGTCCATCTCACTACAGCGGCTCTACAATAACTTTATGAAGACGAGAATAGTTTCTGTGCGCAAAAAAACCCTAAATAACGACTTATATAGTGATGACGATTTCAAAACACGGCATCATGAAGCTTCGAAGCGTTATGAATCAGTGAGTCGATTCAGCGGTTCGGAGCGTTATGAATGAGTGAGTCGAATGATGATTCGGATCGCGTGTCAAACCGCCAAACTGCTGAAATTTGGCGATTCAAACTGCTGAATCGCCTCACTGATTCATAACGCTCTGAACCGCTGAATCGCCTCACTGATTCATAATGCTCTGAACCGCTGAATCGACTCACTGATTCATAACGCTCTGAACCGCTGAATCGACTCACTGATTCATAACGCTCTGAACCGCTGAATCGACTCACTGATTCATAACGCTCCGAACCGCTGAATCGACTCACTGATTCATAACGCTCCGAACCACTGAATCGACTCAGTGATTCATAATGCTCTGAACCGCTGAATCGACTCACTGATTCATAACGCCCTGAACCGCTGAATCGACTCACTGATTCATAACGCTCCGAACCGCTGAATCGACTCACTGATTCATAACGCTCCAAACCGCTGAATCGACTCACTGATTCATAACGCTCTGAACCGCTGAATCGACTCACTGATTCAT
>JARQWZ010003376.1:5000-37500 GCA_033150135.1 Gobio occitaniae | reverse complement strand
CAGAAACAGGTCTGGAGCGATCTTTCCCAGTGTTATATCCCACAGGGCTTGTGCTGGAGCTCTTCAGGAGTGTGTTCTCCATGTGTGTGAATGATGCAAACACTCGCACGTTCCTGACACACTTCTCTTCTTTTCTCTGCACATTGGTTACGGGTTACAGTACTGATCCTCATCTTCGGGGAGATGTTGCTCTGTTTCCTCGTGTTTCTGCTGAGCTTGCAGATGATGTTCACATCTGAAGTCTTATATTTGCTGTGGGTTGTGTTTCTACAGACTGTATTTAGGCCATTCTGTGGAAATGCATTGGCAAAATTGGCTTTTTTATTTCATTAAATTTTTTTTATACCATACTGAAGTTTTTTTAGTACCAGTTTTAGTTTTTACTCATGCTTTTGATTTATATTTATATTTTTTCCTGTCTATATTACACCACATTATATTATATTAATTTTATCAGTGCCTGTTTTTAATTATATTATATTATATTATATTATATTATATTATATTATATTATATTATATTATATTATATTATATTATATTAATTATATTATATTATATTATATTATATTATATTATATTATATTATATTATATTATATTATATTATATTATATTATATTAATTATATTATATTATATTATATTATATTATATTAATTATATTAATTATATTATATTATATTATATTATATTATATTATATTATATTATTATATTAATTTTATCAGTGCCTGTTTTTAATTATATTATATTATATTATATTATATTATATTATATTATATTATATTATATTATATTATATTAATTATATTATATTATATTATATTATATTATATTATATTATATTATATTATATTATTATATTAATTATATTATATTAATTATATTATATGATATTATATGATATTATATTATATTATATTATATTATATTATATTATATTATATTATATTATATTATATTATATTATATTATTATATTAATTATATTAGTTATATTATATTATGTTAATTATATTATATTATATTATATTATAATTATATTTATTATATTTATTATATTATATTAATTATATTATATTATATTAATTATATTAATTATATTATATTATATTATATTATATTATATTATATTATATTATATTATATTATATTATATTATATTATATTAATTATATTATATTATATTATTATATTAATTATATTATATTATTATATTAATTATATTGTATTATATTAATTATATTATATTATATTATATTATATTATATTAATTATATTATATATTATATTATATTAATTATATTATATTATATTATATTATATTATATTATATTATATTATATTATATTATATTATATTAATTATATTATATTTTATTAACTATATTATATTATATTAATTTATTTATAATTTTTTTATTTAAATTGAATAAAAATGTTCTACTATAATTTTATCAGTGCTTGTTTTTAGTATTCATTGAGTATTCAATTTGTTTTATTTTATTATTTTATATTTATTTATATGTTATAAATGTAGTATTGTATTTTTATATATTATATATTTTTATTTGAAATTAATTACGTGCATCTAATGCAATTTTATCAGAGCATTTATTTCAGCATGCAGTAGATTTATATTTGTCCCTGTCTGTTCCGTATAACTAATGTTATATTGTATAATATTACATTCTGTTATAATTTTGCAGACAGCTCAGTTAGTTCTGTGCTCTCTGTTAGTCTGACGAGACTCTCTCTGCTCCAGTATGGACGTGTTTTGCACATCAGAAGTGTTATTTCTAGAGTCGTGTGTGTGTGTGTGTGTGTGTGTGTGTGTGTGTGTGTGTGTGTGTGTGTGTGTGCAGTCATATATAGGCCTTACCATGAAATTGCATTGGCAAAGTTCATAGTGTCCGTTCCTGGAGCTCCAGGGCAGAGCAAATCCCCGGCGCTCTGATGCAACCCCAGACTCTGCCATTTCATTCGCTACAAATAACAAGAGTAACCCGATTCGGTTAAAACGCCCGGATTTATTTTTGCTTACCAGCAGTATTTTGACATTTCTAAAAAATAAATCTCAGGGTGAGCTGAAAGAAATGTGTCCCGCTGTGCATGTCTCACGCTCTAGAACTTTAATTCCCATCATACTCTTGCACACACAACTTCAACATGCCCGTATTAATGCCAACACATCAGTCACATTGATCAGAAAACAGAATCTGATTGGGTAACGCGTTACCCCCAACACTGAACTTTATAAATCTATTTTCAGTTGTATTGATATAAGACAAACATTTTGACGGCGAGCCAGTTTTTCGGCGAGTAGCAGATTTTCTGGCCTCCACCAAATCAATGGGCAGATGGGTTGCTCTAGAAATAAATGCACGCTCTGCATTCATGACCGGGTTTCATACGGACGATGTTATTGCAGTGTGTGGGCTAATCCTCCGCTGGAGCGTAAGTTTCAGTGTATCAGAATGTTTAATGCTTTGTCTAGGTTTTCTCCGTTGATTTAATTTGACTAACTCAAAAGATGCACAACTTTCTGCAGAGTCAAGAGCTCCAGACCTCCAAACTTCTGTGGCCTTCAGATGAGCTCAAGAACAGTGTGTAGAGCTTCATGGAATGGGTTTCCATGGCCGAGCAGCTCATCCAAGCCTTACAGCACCAAAGCGTGGGATGCAGTGGGGTAAAGCGCGCCGCCACTGGACTCTAGAGCAGTGGAGACGTGTTCTCTGAGTGACCAATCACGCTTCTGTCTGACAATCCCATGGACGAGTCTGGGTTTGGCGGTTGCCAGGAGAACGGGACTTGCCTGACTGCATTGTGCCAAGTGTACAGTTTGGTGGAGGGGGGATTATGGGGTGGGGTTGTTTTTCAGGGGTTGGTTCCAGTGAAAGGAACTCTTAATGCTTCACCAAGACATTTTGGACTTGCCTGACTGCATTGTGCCAAGTGTAAAGTTTGGTGGAGGGGGGATTATGGCAGGGCTGGCCCAAGCCCTTATGGGGCCCTAAGCAGAATTTTATTTGGGGGCCCCTCAGTGCCATCAATACGATTGACTATTGTCAATTCTTGATCATTCGCACACCCAGTATCAATTTTATTAGTTGTAGTTGTGTTGCTTCATCATGTCTGGCAGTAATGGCCTTACACTTATACGGTATTTAATTGTAACAGTAGCAAACCCACAGGAGTGGTTTAGGTGTTAATATTCAAAGCCTTACTGTACTACAGTTCAGACTGGGATATGTACTTAAAAATAATTGTAAGTAGTCTCTTATGCTGAATATGCTCACTTTTCCACAGGATTCTTTGATGAATAGAAGGTTTAAAAGAACAGCATTTCTCTGAAATAGAAAAAATCCTAAAATTATTGTACGCAACTGTTTTCACCATTGATAATGATCATAAATGTTTTTTGAGCATCAAATCCTCATATCAGAATGAATTCTGAAGGGTCATGTGACACTGAAGACTGGAGTAATGATGATAAATTCAGCTTTGATAACAGGAATAAATCACACTTTACTATATTCACATATAAAACAGATGTTTTACATTATAATATTATTTCACAATATTACCGTTTTTACTGTATTTTTGATCAAATGAATGCAGCCTGTGTGAGAAGAAGAGACTTCTTTTAAAAACAAGAAATGTTGATTTCATTCAAACATTAAAGGGTTAGTTCACCCAAAAATGTAAATTGTGTCATTAAAGGTGAACTATGTAGGATTTTTGCAGTAAAATATCCAGAAACCACTAGGCCAGTGTTATATATTTTGTTCAGTTGAGTACTTAGAATATCCCAAATGTTTTCAACTATTTGTAAATCGTGAGAAATTGCTATTTTAACCGTGGAACCGGGACGTGTGAGCTATGCGTGTGAGGGAGACGCCTGTCGATTGCGTCATATCTGCGTCACCCTCGGTCTCCGGTTTTATTCAGTGAAACACTTTACTCTCACTGCAGTGTGAACAAGTGTCATAGCAGCCGCCGAGCGAACGTCATAACTTCCTTTTCAACACACTCAGATATATCTAATATGATAAACAGAGTTGTGTTACCTCAAACTCATGACTGGAAAAGAGGAAGTGGCGCCGGCAACCGTGTCATAATAAAAGTCCCGCCGGCGACTATGCCATAATAACAGTCCCGCTCTTCAATCGCTCCTGCGGCCTTGCTCAGCTCCACAACACTCGTCCTGCTCTGCTTCACTACAGTAATGTTAATAATCGCATCCATCAACATGATTTCTGCCCGAGTCCTATCCTGACTGTTTCCCACCGGCTGTGAGGTGAAGACCACATGTCTCAAGATTCTGTGCTCAAACGTGCCGTCATCAAACTACGCCTTTGTTTTGAACAGGCGACCTCTAGTGGACGGAAAACTTACATAGTGTAGCTTTAATGACTGAGCCTCATGTGGTTGGACACCCGTCAGACCTCCGTTCATCTTCAGACACAAATGAAGATATTTTAGTGTAAAGCTGATGCTCTGAAAGGCCTCCATTGGCTCAACTTTACACTCTCAAGACCCTTAAAAGACACTAAAGACTAAAGTTACAAAGTCCATCTCACTACAGCGGCTCTACAATAACTTTATGAAGACGAGAATAGTTTCTGTGCGCAAAAAAACCCCTAAATAACGACTTATATAGTGATGACGATTTCAAAACACGGCATCATGAAGCTTCGAAGCGTTATGAATCAGTGAGTCGATTCAGCGGTTCAGAGCGTTATGAATCAGTGAGTCGATTCAGCGGTTCAGAGCGTTATGAGTCAGTGAGTCGATTCAGCGGTTCAGAGCATTATGAGTCAGTGAGTCGATTCAGCGGTTCAGAGCGTTATGAATCAGTGAGTCGATTCAGCGGTTCAGAGCGTTATGAATCAGTGAGTCGATTCAGCGGTTAAGAGCGTTATGAATCAGTGAGTCGAATGATGATTCGGATCGCGTGTCAAACCGCCAAACTGCTGAAATTTGGCGATTCAAACTGCTGAATCGACTCACTGATTCATAACGCTCTGAACCGCTGATTCGACTCACTGATTCATAACGCTCTGAACCGCTGAATCGACTCGCTGACTCATAACGCTCTGAACCGCTGAATCGACTCACTGATTCATAACGCTCTGAACCGCTGAATCGACTCGCTGACTCATAACGCTCTGAACCGCTGAATCGACTCACTGATTCATAACGCTTCGAAGCTTCATGAGGCTGTGTTTTGAAATCGTCATCACTATATAAGTCGTTATTTAGGGGTTTTTTTGCGCACAAAAACTATTCTCGCAGATTTATAAAGTTATTGTAGAGCCGCTGTAGTGAGATGGACTTTGTAACTTTAGTCTTTAGTGTCTTTTAAGGGTCTTGAGAGTGTAAAGTTGAGCCAATGGAGGCCTTTCTCAGCATCAGATTTACACTAAAATATCTTCATTTGTGTCTGAAGATGAACGGAGGTCTGACGGGTGTCCAACCACATGAGGCTCAGTCATTAATGACACAATTTACATTTTTGGGTGAACTAACCCTTTAAGCTTTTATTTTGGTGGAAATTAAATTTTATTTTTTGCATTCCATTTGACTGTGTAGAAAGAACCTTTTTATTTTCTAAATAAAAACTTCCAAAATGTACACAACTTATATTTCCAAGGGGACGATACAGCAGTTTGCAGAAAAACATCTACTGAGAAACTGGAAGCTTTGCTGTACTCTGAACAAAACATGCAGCACGTCAGGCTAGATATTCACACTAAATCATAGCATTCTCAAATCCATCCGTTCATAAAAAGGTTACCGTGCAACTGACCAGTAAAGTTACGTTTTAGCGCTGGTTTTCTCGCACTTGGACTTTGAACCCTGGCTAACAAGAGAATAGTGTCTTTATAGTGAACAATTTTCAGTTTATTTAGTAATTGTTTAAGGCCATTTCGCGATTTCAATCATCATGAAATAACGTACTGCAAAAAGTAATGTCATGTGCTCTTGGGGGCCCCTGGTGGCAGAAGGGGCCCTAAAGCAGCCGCTTAGTTCGCTTATGCCTTGGGCCGGCTTTGGGAGTGGGGTTGTTTTTCAGGGGTTAGTTCCAGTTAAAGGAACTCTTAACGTTTCACCAAGACATTTTGGACAATTTCACGCTCCCAACTTTGTGGGACCAGTTTGTGGACGGCCCCTTCCTGTCCCAGCATGACTGCACTCTAAAAAATGCTGGGTTAAAAATAACCCAAGTTGGGTTGAAAATGGACTAACCCAGCAATTGGGTTGTTTTAACCCAGCGGTTGGGTTAAATGTTTGCTTAAAATAACCCAATTGCTGGGTTAGTCCATTTTCAACCCAACTTGGGTTGTTTTTAACCCAGCATTTTTTAGAGTGAAGAGTTGCCAGATGGATGAAACTAAACTCTAAAAAATGCTGGGTTAAAAATAACCCTAGTTGGGTTGAAAATGGACTAACCCAGGTTGTTTTAAGCAAATATTTAACCCAACTGCTGGGTTAAAACGACCCATTCACTGGGTTAAAACAACCCAATTGCTGGGTTAGTCCATTTTCAACCCAACTTGGGTTATTTTTAACCAAGCATTTACTATTAAACCCTTAAACAAACATGCAAAACAACAGCAGGGCTGCCAGTGTGTGTTATGCTGCCATAATGCAGTGAATTTGGGCTCTATGAAATCTTATTTTTTCCCAAATTGCATTAAAATTTTCATTTTTGGACTCCATTTAAATAGTTATTTAAAAAGCATGTCTAGTTAATTTACATGAGAATTTTTATTAACAAGAATTTATTAAAAGTTTAACATAATAGCTTATGAAATACGTCTTATTTATAATATCTCTTATATTATTTGTTTTTAGTTTTCTTGATTTCATTTTGAATGGTTTAATACATTTTAATAATCAAAAAGCATGTCTAATTAATTGAAATTAAACTTTTTATTAAAAAGAATTTATTAAAAGTTTACATGTTACAACAAAAATTACATGTTTAGGGCCTTATGAAACACGTTTTTTTTTAATAATATCTCTTTTTTATTATCTGTTTTTAGTTTTCTGGATTTCATTTTTAATGCACTCTAAAAATGCTGGGTTAAAAATAACCCAAGTTGGGTTGAAAATGGACTAACCCAGCAATTGGGTTGTTTTAACCCAGCGGTTGGGTTAAATGTTTACTTAAAATAACCCAATCGCTGGGTTAGTCCATTTTCAACCCAACTTGGGTTGTTTTTAACCCAGCATTTTTTAGAGTGAAGAGTTGCCAGATGGATGAAACTACACTCAAAAAAATGCTGGGTTAAAAATAACCCAAGTTGGGTTGAAAATGGACTAACCCAGCGATTGGGTTGATTTAAGCAAACATTTAACCCAACTGCTGGGTTAAAACGACTCAACGACCCACACGCTCCAGTGCTCAAAGCGTCTCCATAAAGACATGGATGAGGAGTTTGGTGGAGGAACTGGAGTCCTGACCTCAACCCGATAGAACAGCTTTGGGATGAATTAGAGCGGAGACTGAGAGCCAGGCCTTCTCGTCCAACATCACAAATGAAGAATCCCCATAAACACACTCCTAAACCTTGAGGAAAGAAGAGCAGAAGAGCTGAAGCTGCTAGAGCTGCATATTAAACCCTACGGATGGAGAATGGGAAGCTCATGTGTGTGTAAAGGCAGGCGTCACAACACTTTTGGCATTATAGAGTATCAATGACAGCTCTGGATATGTGCTTTTTACAAGCTTTTCTCTAATAACATGTCCAGGGCTCAGTAGAGCACAGCAGTGCTGGCAAAGAATTAAAGCGCTTTCTCCTCCACTTTCTCTATAGTGTGTGATGTCGCAGTGTGAGCATGAAAAAGCTCTGCAAAGTTACGCTTCTTCTCGACATCAGTGTCAGTGTTTCTGAACTCCTGAAACGCCTCCATTGTAGTCTTGAGTTTCTAACGGGAACCAATTAAGTCGCCACAGATGTTTGTTGTAAGGATCATTATCAGTGGTTGATATTCTCACACTTTGAGGAGTCGATGGTGTTTTGGGTGAACTGTTCCTTTAATAGAGGATATTCTGGGATTCTCTTGACTGTGTTCACACTGTTGATGCTTTCAAGCCCTGCTGTAGAAAACATCTGCAAATTGTATCTCTCTGTCTTTTTTAATGCCAACAAACATTTTCCAAAGAAACCCAAGCTCTCAGCCATCATTATCTGAATGCCTGCATGCATATGTGCGAGTATTAGATTTATTAGAGAGAGAGAAGTGTGTGTGTGTGTGTGTGTGTGTGTGTTGGCTGTATGGTCCTAACCTACAGATGGCGGAAGACTCCCTCTTAAATCCCAGCGTTGATTAAATGTACCTTAGGGGGGGCTATACACAGATAAATTGGACACTCTCCCACTTTTAATGAAGTGCTGGAATGGACTGATTATGATAATGCAGAACACAAACTGATGCATGGTTTTCAGCAGATGCACTGCAAACACGTTAATGCATAAAAACGCACCTTTTTGTATGTGCATGCAGTGTTTAATGATAAAGCAGTTTTTTCTGAGTGAGTGCATATACACTCTAAAAAATGCTGGGTTAAAAATAACCCAAGTTGGGTTGAAAATGGACTAACCCAGCAATTGGGTTGTTTTAACCCAGTGAATGGGTTGTTTTACCCCGTTGAATGGGTTGTTTAATCCAGAGAATGGGTTGTTTTAACCCAGAGAATGGGTTGTTTTAACTCAGCGGTTGGGTTGTTTTACCCCGTTGAATGGGTTGTTTTAACCCAGAGAATGGGTTGTTTTAACCCAGCAATTGGGTTGTTTTAACCCAGAGAATGGGTTGTTTTAACCCAGAGAATGGGTTGTTTTAACTCAGCGGTTGGGTTGTTTTACCCCGTTGAATGGGTTGTTTTAACCCAGCGAGTGGGTTGTTTTAACCCAGATATTGAGTTGTTTTAACCCATCAATTGGGTTGTTTTAACCCAGAGAATGGGTTGTTTTAACCCAGAGAATGGGTTGTTTTAACTCAGCGGTTGGGTTGTTTTACCCCGTTGAATGGGTTGTTTTAACCCAGCGAGTGGGTTGTTTTAACCCAGATATTGAGTTGTTTTAACCCATCAATTGGGTTGTTTTAACCCAGAGAATGGGTTGTTTTAACCCAGAGAATGGGTTGTTTTAACTCAGCGGTTGGGTTGTTTTACCCCGTTGAATGGGTTGTTTTAACCCAGCGAGTGGGTTGTTTTAACCCAGATATTGAGTTGTTTTAACCCAGCAATTGGGTTGTTTTAACCCAGAGAATGGGTTGTTTTAACCCAGCAATTGGGTTGTTTTAACCCAGCAATTGGGTTGTTTTAACCCAGAGAATGGGTTGTTTTAACCCAGAGAATGGATTGTTTTAACCCAGCGGTTGGGTTGTTTCAACCCAGCAATTGGGTTGTTTTAACTCAGCGGTTGGGTTGTTTTACCCCGTTGAATGGGTTGTTTTAACCCAGCGAGTGGGTTGTTTTAACCCAGATATTGGGTTGTTTTAACCCAGAGAATGGGTTGTTTTAACCCAGAGAATGGGTTGTTTTAACCCAGAGAATGGGTTGTTTTAACCCACCGAATGGGTTGTTTTAACCCAGCAATTGGGTTGTTTTAACCCAGAGAATGGATTGTTTTAACCCAGCGGTTGGGTTGTTTTAACCCAGCAATTGGGTTGTTTTAACTCAGCGGTTGGGTTGTTTTACCTCGTTGAATGGGTTGTTTTAACCCAGCGAGTGGGTTGTTTTAACCCAGCAATTGTGTTGTTTTAACCCAGCGGTTGGGTTGTTTTAACCCAGTGAATGGGTTGTTTTAACCCAGCGGTTGTGTTGTTTTAACCCAGTGAATGGGTTGTTTTAACCCAGCGGTTGGGTTAAATGTTTGCTTAAAACAACCCATTCACTGGGTTAAAACAACCCACTTGCCGGGTTAGTCCATTTTCAACCCAACTTGTGTTATTTTAACCCAGCATTTTTTAGAGTGTATGCATTTATTAGAATAAGGCTTTGCTTGGTGCATTGCAAACATTTTAAACAGGAATGTGTGCAAAATGCACTTTTAGGCACGTGATAATTCTTATTAGAGTAAGACATCGGTGCATCTTGATTTGAACTAATACACTCTAAAAAAATGCTGGGTTAAAAATAACCCAAGTTGGGTTGAAAATGGACTAACCCGGCAAGTGGGTTGTTTTAAGCCAGCGGTTGGGTTAAATGTTTGCTTAAAACAACCCAATTGCTGGGTTAAATCAACCCAATCGCTGGGTTAGTCCATTTTCATTTTTTTGAGTGTAGTTTCATCCATCTGGCAACTCTTCACTCTAAAAAATGCTGGGTTAAAAACAACCCAAGTTGGGTTGAAAATGGACTAACCCAGCAATTGGGTTGTTTTAAGCCAGCATTTTTAAATGCAATTGTATGATCGATGGCAAAGCATGCATGGATGCTTCGCTAACATTTAAAGCGTGCAGTTTGATTTTTATAAACATATAAAACATTATGATCAGTGACGCCGCCGATCGCATGCATTCACTCTTCAATCGCTTCTGGTTGATGCATCTGCAGCGTTTAAAAGGGGAACGCGCGCGCATGTGGCAACTCCTTGCGAAATGCAACGTGCATGCGAATGCACGCGTTCATTAGAGATGCATTGAAAGCGGCATGCGCGACTGAAGTGAGGAGACTCATATGAGGAGTACAGAGAATACTTTGTGCCCCTGTTGGCGAGATGGTTGAGTCCTCGTCAAGGTTGCTCTGCTGCTGCTGCTGCTCTCCGCACACATCCAGCGCGGACTGACTCCAGCGATCGCTCTCTCTCCAGCGCGAGGAATATCCGTTTCTGCCGGACACCTGAGACTATGAAAGCGGCCGAGAATGATGGACGCCGAGGATTTCTAGCGCTTTCAAACAGAGGATTTACCACCATGACGACGAACTGTGGATTTATCACTGGGAATATAGTGCTGTGCTGCGTGCTGTCGTGTGTGCAGGGTAAGTGCTGGTTCGCGAGGGGCTGCAGGTGTGTGCGTGCCCGCGGGAGTTATCACAGCCTCGGTCACATCTCCGAGCATCACCTGCGTCCGTCCGTCCGTGCGCGCGCGTTCTCCGGTCGAGTCCGGTGCATGTTCCAGGACACCGACCGGGAGAACGCGCGGTTTGGGGCATTTTTGTGCTCGTTTTGTCCCGTTGCAAAAAATGTTCTCAACTGTGTTCTCATTATATCCTCATATTTTACTGTATGCAAGTGAACAAAAGTATCCATCTATCTATCTATCTATCTATCTATCTATCTATCTATCTATCTATCTATCTATCTATCTATCTATCTATCTATCTATCTATCTATCTATCTCGAGATATTAATGCATTATGTAGCATTTTAAAATGACTAATATTTCTCGTGTGAAATACATTTAAAGATAAAACATGGCATTTTAAAATAAATGTGCATTTCTTCCTGAAGAAAATGCATGCATTTAAAAATGTGAATATGTAAATTTACAGTATTTATTTTAAAACTTAATTTTTCTTTCAGGGAATGTTATGCCTTCCACACTGTATTATTATCATTGGTCAATTTTTACAGTAACACATTTTAACAGCACAAATATGTTAATGTTATATAACTGAATGACACATGCAATACTATTATCAAATATGATTTGTTGCAGTGACATGGAGGATTTTTTTTAGAGAGAGTTGGGTAATTATCCAATCTGGACAGGTGGATGGATTTATCAGATCTCGTGTTTCTTTCATTGTTTTATTCTAACACAGCTGTTGCAGTTGCAAGGCGTTTATTTTTATTCCCTGTTACTCTGACAACTCTCTCTCTCTCTCTCTCTCTCTCTCTCTCTCTCTCTCTCTCTCGCTCTCTCTCGGTCTACTGTATAATAGAACTGCTCTTATTAATCTTTCTAATGAAGTGCACAGCTTTCTGCCGGGATTTGCTGTAATGAAAAGCACAGGTTGCGCGGGTCTCGGACCGCGGGCGTGATTGATTGTTGTTTATATGCATCCTCACAGGGACACTCGGGGATATCTGTAATAACCGTGTGTCACATATGGGGAAAACAGGGACTTGAAGAACGTCTGAGATGTTTTATAAACGCTCGCAGTTGTTCTTAAATCAACGCGAGGCGCGTTTTGACCGGATGAGCAAAAGCACCGCCGCGCTCTTGTGTTTCAAACCCTTTGAGCAAACACATCTAAACTCGCGTAGTGATGCCTCGCATGCGAACTCAGTCTAATGGAAATCTAATGGAATCGGTGGAATGAAGTTGCGCTGCCGCAGCACGACATTAACCTCCGTATCCGTAACAACAGCGGATCCGTGCGCATGCTAAAGTCCTCATTATGTTCCCGGTAAATGTCACGCGGGATTGAAATGCCGTTGGACAGAAAGCGTGATTACTGTAGTTCAGCTCTAAGATCTGCTCAATTCATCATAATGTCATAATGGAGCTCTTTTCGCGAATGCAAATATTTAGTGTGTTTCTCCTCTCCAAGGCCGCGGGTGTTGCAGTGGCTTTGAAGTTATTTCTCATATAATGTCCTTGGCCAAACAACAGCGCTGCTCTGCCTTCAAGGCTCTCTTGATGCATTTTTAATAAGAGGCGCTTAGAAAATTGGGCAGCGTGTTGAATGAGGAGGCCAATGAAATAACTTTTCATCTCATTTGAAATTATTGATCTGGGTCCCGCTCGGCTGGTCGTGGTCTGGTAATCTGAACAGTTTGAGTTTTAGCAGACGCTGCTTTCATTTGCTCAGCTGGAGGATGCCTTGATCTCTACAGTCGCTTGGCTTTTTATCCAAAAAAAAGAGAGCTGGAACGCTTTAAAGTTTGAGTTTAGGAATAGTTCGTTCTTCAGAGGTGGAAAGTATTGCTGGGATTAGTTCATCTCCTGATAGTTTCCTCTCCCCCATCTCATCAGACGTTCATGTCTTACTTTCTTCAGTTTTTTGAGGAACACATTCCAGGATTTTTCTGCTCATACCCAAAACGAGTGGATGTGAGCAATATGGAGCGCTAAACACTCTCATGTAATGCATGTGAAGGCTGCACACGTCATCGGTCTCATTTAAGAAAAGTAACTGTTAGATTGCAAAGAAAGAAAGACATTAAAGGGTTAGTTCACCCAAAAATGTAAATTGTGTCATTAATGACTGAGCCTCATGTGGTTGGACACCCGTCAGACCTCCGTTCATCTTCAGACACAAATGAAGATATTTTAGTGTAAATCTGATGCTCTGAAAGGCCTCCATTGGCTCAACTTTACACTCTCAAGACCCTTAAAAGACACTAAAGACTAAAGTTACAAAGTCCATCTCACTACAGCGGCTCTACAATAACTTTATGAATCGGCGAGAATAGTTTCTGTGCGCAAAAAAACCCTAAATAACGACTTATATAGTGATGACGATTTCAAAACACGGCCTCATGAAGCTTTGAAGCGTTATGAATCAGTGAGTCGAATGATGATTCGGATCGCGTGTCAAACCGACAAACTGCTGAAATTTGCAGATCCAAACCGCTGAATCGACTCACTGATTCATAACGCTCTGAACCGCTGAATCGACTCACTGATTCATAACGCTCTGAACCGCTGAATCAACTCACTGATTCATAACGCTCTGAACCGCTGAATCGACTTACTGATTCATAACGCTCTGAACCGCTGAATCGACTCACTGATTCATAACGCTCTGAACCGCTGAATCAACTCACTGATTCATAACGCTCTGAACCGCTGAATCGACTTACTGATTCATAACGCTCTGAACCGCTGAATCGACTCACTGATTCATAACGCTCTGAACCGCTGAATCGACTCACTGATTCATAACGCTTCGAAGCTTCATGATGCCGTGTTTTGAAATCGTCATCTCTATATAAGTCATTATTTAGGGTTTTTTTGCGCACAAAAACTATTCTCGTCTTCATAAAGTTATTGTAGAGCCGCTGTAGTGAGATGGACTTTGTAACTTTAGTCTTTAGTGTCTTTTAAGGGTCTTGAGAGTGTAAAGTTGAGCCAATGGAGGCCTTTCAGAGCATCAGATTTACACTAAAATATCTTCATTTGTGTCTGAAGATGAACGGAGGTCTGACGGGTGTCCAACCACATGAGGCTCAGTCATTAATGACAGAATTTACAGTTTTGGGTGAACTAACCCTTTAAAGTATTTTACACCTCACAAGAAAACAGTACATTTCACTTTTCTTAAACAAGACATCCTTGATGACGTATGCAGCCTTCAAACATGACAGAATATTTCAATAGAAGTATAGGCCTGTATTTATCACACTTCCTATATCCGGTAAGTGAAGCAGGCCACCGCTACTTCAGGTCCCATCGCCACGCAATCAAAACTAGGGATGAATCCGAAATCGCCCCCTATACCCTGAAATAGGGCACTATTTGAGGGAGCAGCCATTTGTAGTGGTGTCCGAAACCATAGTGGACATTATTGAGTGCACTCATTCAATCCCACTTTGCACCGCAACAACGAGTGTACAGCCGATGTACATACAACGGCTGTCCGACTTCACACACTCGTTTTCATTCACTCCTTCAAGTGAACTGTATCAGTGGACTAACATAGGGATTAGTGAATGAGGGTTTAGGGGGCGATTTCGGATTCAGCTCTAGTGTCTGAATCTGTTGCTGCAGCGATCCGGTGCTCTAATATTAAATAATGACATCCTTACCTCAGATTTGACTGTTTCCTGACACTTAAAGAGTGAGGCTGATATGGCGTGAAGAAGGTCCTTCTTTTAAAATAATATGTGTTGTGTGTTGTAACGTTAGGCCTATGCTTTTCCAAACTGAGGATGTTTACGTCTCTTATCGTCTGAAATGTTCCCTTCCAAATGTGCATTCTGAATAATAAATACATGTCTAACCTGCCGCTCGTCTTCTCATTAACAGTGTTTCTCTTACTAATCATACCTGTTGAATTTACATTTTTAAATGAATTTGACTGATAAACACCCTTACGAAAGTATTAGTTAACATTAGTTGATGCATTAGTTAACATGAACAACACCTCTGATCAGCATTAACTAATCTTTGTTAACGTTAGTTCATTTAAATCCAGCTGTTCATGTTAGTTCACACTGCATTAACTAATGTTAGCAAGATTTCAATAATGCATTAGTAATGTTGAAATTAACATTAACAAAGATAAATAAACGCTTTATAAGTGCAGTTCAGTATTAGTTCATGTTAACTAATGTAGTTAACTAATGTTAACTATTAAACTTTATTGTAAAGTGTTACCGAAGTATTAATAATATTTAATAGAATTATTAAACTTATGACGTTCCAGGAAATCCCAGATATCAGCTGAATAACATGAGACGTTTCTGAAGAAACATGAAGACAATAAACACACGACTGCGATGATATATCTGTGATTTTCAAACCATATGGCGTGTAGGCTATGCTAATTGACATGTGTCATAGAGTTTTATAAAATTATATATTTTCTGTCTCACATGGGACCACAATAGTTATTTCAGTGCACAGCGTATAGTGATTTTAGAGCGAAACATGATATTAATCTCATAAATTGTCGTGTTTTAGGCTATGCTGAGCAAGCACATTAGCTATCCCGGTCGCCAAGAGCGATTGTTTTATTACTAATTTTGAAAAGTAAGTCCACGCAAGATCATTTGAATGTTTTTAAGGGCAAAAGCAAGTGAGAACTTTGATCAAAGAAATTAGGGATTAAAACAGTGTGAAAAGAAAAATGTAATAAAATGCTCTTTTTTGTGTGCTACCATAAATGTGCCGGGAGCTCACTGTTGCCATAGCAACGAAATACATTGATAGTTTAATCGTGCTCTTATTTCACTGTTGTTGTTAATGTTGAGATTATTTCAGCTGTTCAAAGTTTGCTTCGTTATTGTCTGAAGCGAGTCAGACCTGTCTGTGATTGGCTGAAGCGAGTCAGACCTGTCTGTGATTGGCTGAAGCGAGTCAGACCTGTCTGTGATTGGCTGAAGCGCGTCAGACCCATAGATATACATAATAAAGGCTAGATGTCTCGTCCGCGCTGCTGGCCAATGGAGGTCGACGTCCGCACCTGGCGGCCATCTTGTCACAGTCAGCTCGCTCACTCCTAACATTGTGTTTTAATGGTGCATGTACTTTTTAAATAACCATAACTTGCAAAATTTACTTCCGATTTTCAAACTGTTTGGTTTGTTGTAAACGTCAGAGATGTAGTTATGACTGCATACTTATGAAAAATTATTCATGATTTGTTCAAGCATCCATAATTATAGCCAAGTTAATAACGTTTGTAAGAAACCAAACCATTTGTAAATCCATCAAGATTTCAGTGAGATAAAAGTATTTGTGTTCAGATCACTCGCCTCACATCAGGAGCCCGCCAGAAAGCTCGCCTGTGACAAGATGGCCGCCGCTGATGACGTTAGAGACTCTTGCATACATGATCCAGACTAAACTCTTTTCTCCAGTGTTTTCTGTAATCTAGTGTTTACAGCCCAAACTGTCTGCAGGGTGCTAGAGCTCACAGGGCCTGAGTTACACACTTTCAACAATGAATTTATAACCAAAAATCAAAAAGTGTCTCTTTTTTGGGGGTTATTACAGCTCAGACAACATACACTCACATGTTTATCACTTCTAGCAGTGCTTTATGAAACTTCAGAGTGTTTCCTGTAAAATGACACCAGTATTGTGTATTTAGAGACACTGTGTGTGTGTGTGTGTGTGTGTGTGTGTGTGTGTGTGTGTGTGTGTGTGTGTGTGTGTGTGTGTGTGTGTGTGTGTGTGTGTGTATGGGACGCTTTTCAATGTGGGTCGGCCAAATCCAGGCGGAAATCCCAAAATGGTAATGTAAAATTTTACATTACATGACTTCTGAAAACGTGTATGTCAAATATATATGATCTTTTGCTTTTTTGTTCTTTTTGGAGCTTGACCATCATAGTCACTATGAACAATAACAACAAGAGCATGATTGTTTTAAATTGCTCGACATCAAGTTTAAATATCCTCAGAATCAGCTCTTTTCTGTTGAGCGGGACATGAATCTTAGATGGTGTGAATATCTTCTGGCTCGCGTCTGAAGGACACTCGCTCATCCCGAAGATGCCTGCGTTCCTGCTGTAATCCGCAGCGCTCATCAATGCTTTAATCACATGTTCAAGCCGTTTACTGTGAGCAGAAGCTCAAGATGCTGCAGTATTTTAAGGGTCCATTGTGTAGTCACTGTAAACGAATGCTTGTGACGAGCTTTCCCACCCGTCTTCAGCTTTCTCTGAGGAGAAGCAGAAGTGTAGAGCTGTACATGAGTGTGAATAGCAGCTCAGATCGTTTGCTTTTGAAGGAAGTGCTCGAGTTCAGGCTTTGAGTTATTGAGAAATTCTACAGGTTGATTTGTTTTATGCTACCATTTGAAAGTTTTGTGGTTGGTAATTTTTTTTTAAAGAGATTCATCAAAAGTGACAGTAAAGACGTTTATAATGTTACAAAAGATTTAAAAGAAATGTTTTTTGGTGAGAATAAGAGTCTTATTTGAACCTCTTATGCTTTTCCGCCTGGATTTGGCCCGACCCACATCGAAAAGCGTCCCACACACACACACACACACACACACACGCACGCACGCACGCACGCACGCACGCACGCACACACACACACACACACACACACACACACTCACACTCACACTCACACTCACACTCACACACACACACACACACACACACAGTGTCTCTAAATACACAATACTGGTGTCATTTTACAGGAAACCCTCTGAAGGGTTTTTTACATAACCCTCTTTTTTTTACATAAAAAAGGTCATATTCCTCCATTCATATTCATTTGAATAAATCTTGCATACATGATCCAGACTAAACTCTTTTCTCCAGTGTTTTCTGTAATCTAGTGTTTACAGCCGGAACTGTCTGCAGGGTGCTAGAGCTCACAGGGCCTGAGTTACACACTTTCAACAATCAATTTATAACCAAAAAAAATCAAAAAGCGCCTCTTTTTTTGGGGGTTATTACAGCTCAGACAACATACACTCACATGTGTATCACTTTTAGCAGTGGTTTATGAACCTTCAAAGGGTTAAACACTTAAAATGACACCAGTATTGTGTATTTAGAGACACTGTGTGTGTGTGTGTGTGTGTGTGTGTGTGTGTGTTTGGGAAGCTTTTCAATGCGGGTCAGCCAAATCCAGGCGGAAATGTTCCCAGAGTAATTTAGTGTAAATAAGTTACTTTGTGTAAAAAAAATGCCAAAGTGATGCAAATCTCCAGAAAGTGTTCAAATGACACCACATATGAGGTCAGAGCTCCTAAATAAGTTTAAGAGGTTAAAAACATTAAAAAACGTACCATTTGTTTGCGTCTCTTTGGACACGATATCTGATGTTTATCATATAATCAGTCTATAATGTCATCTTCGACCAAAAAGGTTGACTTTCAGAGCTTGACTCTCGTGGGTTTGCAATGAAAGTTTCCGTGATATGTTTCTCCACAACATCAGATTGAGATGACAGCGTGTCGCCTTCAGCAAAAGAGCCAGTATAAAGCTGTTTTCTGCTTGATCCTGATAACCTTTATTCCGCATCGCTCTCTCTCTCGCGCTGTGAAGATCGTGTGTAAAAAGCCGCGCGACCTCTGAGTGGGACAGTGCAGGAAGCAGCGAGGAAATTAATTGAATCAGCCAAGCAGATGACGCTTTAATTGACATTGTGATCCGTCATCAACCTCTCCGTCCTTATCGAAGATAATTGACTTGAAATGTTGCTCAGATGTCAGATTTGTCTTGTAGCTATCCAGACGACTTTTAATATGTGCTTAAAATATTTCTCCCAGTCATCTTTCATTCAGCTAATTATGTATGAAGACATGTTCATCCGCCATACACTGATGCTATATGAATGTTACTAACTTTATGTGAATTAGATTTTCGTGGGTAGAACAAGAATAGCATTGCTATTGAATAAATCCACTTTATTTTATTTTTGATTTTAATACATTTTTAACCTAAAGGGCACCTATAATACCCCTTTTTACAAGATGTAATGTGTCTCAGGCATCCCCAGAATGTGTGTGTGAAGTTTCAGCTCAAAATACCCCACTGATCATTTATTATACCATGTTTTAACTGGCCATTTTTGAGTGATTGCGTATCTTTAAATGCAAATGAGCTGTTGCTCCGCCCCCTTATCCAGAAGAAGGCGGAGCCTGTAGAGTTTGTGTCTCGGATGCTCTGCCAAACACTAAAACATCTGTTTGGTTTTGATGATTATCTCTATCGCGCTCATGAAAGTTTATGATCTGTATGCGTTTTAAAGCCTAAACTTCTGATATATGATTTTCTGAGCACACACACACACACACCCGAAGCACGCGCACAGAAAGCTGTGTGTCACACACAGTTATGTCTGTGAACGTAAAGAAAGGGCATGTGTGTATTAGATCTGTGTGTTAAAAGGTAATACACAGAACCTACTGCTATATCTGCGGTTAATATGAATCAAACAACAGAACATCACTCACTGCTCTCCACTAAATCACTTTAGTAGCTTTCATAAGAACACAATTCTTACTTGAATGCTCTGGTGAGGAGATAAACATGACTGTGAACAGCTCACTGAGGGGCGGAGCTATGCTAATAGGGCGGAGTCTATCAGCGGTGGTGGGCGGGGCCTATGCTAATCAGGCAGAGTCTGTCAGCAGTCATGGAAGGGGATTATGCTAATAGGGCAGAGTCTCTGCTAATAGGGCGGAGTCTGTCAGCGGTCATGGAAGGGGACTATGCTAATAGGGCAGAGAATATGCTAATAGGGCAGAGAATATGCTTATAGGGCAGAGAATATGCTTATAGGGCAGAGAATATGCTTATAGGGCGGAGCCCATCAGCAGTCGTGGGTGGGGTCTATGCTAATAGGGCAGAGAATATGCTTATAGGGCGGAGCCCATCAGCAGTCGTGGGTGGGGCCTATGCTAATAGGGCAGAGAATATGCTTATAGGGCAGAGAATATGCTTATAGGGCGGAGCCCATCAGCAGTCGTGGGTGGGGATTATGCTAATAGGGCAGAGTCTGTCAGCAGTCATGGGTGGGGTCTATGCTAAAAGGCCGGAGTCAGTCATCAGTCATGGGTGGGGCCTATGCTAATAGGGCAGAGTCCGTCAGCAGTCATGGGTGGGGCCTATGCTAATAGGGCAGAGTCCGTCAGCAGTCATGGGTGGGGCCTATGCTAATAGGGCAGAGAATATGCTTATAGGGCAGAGAATATGCTTATAGGGCGGAGCCCATCAGCAGTCGTGGGTGGGGATTATGCTAATAGGGCAGAGTCTGTCAGCAGTCATGGGTGGGGTCTATGCTAAAAGGCCGGAGTCAGTCATCAGTCATGGGTGGGGCCTATGCTAATAGGGCAGAGTCCGTCAGCAGTCATGGGTGGGGCCTATGCTAATAGGGCAGCGTCCGTCAGCAGTCATGGGTGGGGCCTATGCTAATAGGGCAGAGTCCGTCAGCAGTCGTGGGTGGGGCCTATGCTAATAGGGCAGAGAATATGCTTATAGGGCAGAGAATATGCTTATAGGGCGGAGCCCATCAGCAGTCGTGGGTGGGGATTATGCTAATAGGGCAGAGTCTGTCAGCAGTCATGGGTGGGGTCTATGCTAAAAGGCCGGAGTCAGTCATCAGTCATGGGTGGGGCCTATGCTAATAGGGCAGAGTCCGTCAGCAGTCATGGGTGGGGCCTATGCTAATAGGGCAGCGTCCGTCACCAGTCATGGGTGGGGTCTATGCTAATAGGGCAGCGTCCGTCACCAGTCATGGGTGGGGTCTATGCTAATAGGGCAGAGTCCGTCAGCAGTCATGGGTGGGGTCTATGCTAATAGGGCAGAGTCCGTCAGCAGTCATGGGTGGGGTCTATGCTAGTAGGGTGGAGTCAGTCAGCAGTCATGGGTGGGGCCTATGCTAGTAGGGTGGAGTCTGTAAGCAGTCATGGGTGGGGCCTATGCTAATAGGGTGGAGTCTGTCAGCAGTCATGGGTGGGGCCTATGCTAATAGGGTGGAGTCCGTCAGCAGTCATGGGTGGGGTCTATGCTAATAGGGTGGAGTTCGTCTGCAGTCATGGACATGGTCTATGCTAATAGGGCGGAGTCAGTCAGCAGTCATGGGTGGGGATTATGCTAATAGGGCAGAGTCTGTCAGCAGTCATGGGTGGGGTCTATGCTAATAGGGTGGAGTCCGTCAGCAGTCATGGGTGGGGCCTATGCTAGTAGGGCGGAGTCCGTCAGCAGTCATGGGCGGAGTCTATGCTAATAGGGCAGAGTCCGTCAGCAGTCATGGGTGGGGCCTATGCTAATAGGGTGGAGTCATTCAGCAGTCATGGGTGGGGCCTATGCTAATAGGGTGGAGTCAGTCAGCAGTCATGGGTGGGGTCTATGCTAGTAGGGTGGAGTCAGTCAGCAGTCATGGGTGGGGCCTATGCTAGTAGGGTGGAGTCTGTCAGCAGTCATGGGTGGGGCCTATGCTAATAGGGTGGAGTCATTCAGCAGTCATGGGTGGGGCCTATGCTAATAGGGTGGAGTCCGTCAGCAGTCATAGGTGGGGTCTATGCTAATAGGGTGGAGTTCGTCTGCAGTCATGGACGTGGTCTATGCTAATAGGGCGGAGTCTGTCAGCAGTCATGGGTGGGGTCTATGCTAATAGGGTGGAGTCCATCAGCAGTCATGGGTGGGGCCTATGCTAATAGGCCGGAGTCCGTCAGCAGTCATGGGTGGGGCCTATGCTAATAGGGTGGAGTCCGTCAGCAGTCATGGGTGGGGCCTATGCTAATAAGGCAGAGTCCGTCAGCAGTCATGGGTGGGGCCTATGCTAATAGGGCAGAGTCCGTCAGCAGTCATGGGTGGGGCCTATGCTAGTAGGGTGGAGTCAGTCAGCAGTCATGGGTGGGGCCTATGCTAGTAGGGTGGAGTCAGTCAGCAGTCATGGGTGGGGCCTATGCTAGTAGGGTGGAGTCCGTCAGCAGTCATGGGTGGGGCCTATGCTAATAGGGTGGAGTCCGTCAGCAGTCATGGGTGGGGCCTATGCTAATAGGGTGGAGTCCGTCAGCAGTCATGGGTGGGGCCTATGCTAATAGGGTGGAGTCCATCAGCAGTCATGGGTGGGGCCTATGCTAATAGGGTGGAGTCAGTCAGCAGTCATGGGTGGGGATTATGCTAATAGGGTGGAGTCCATCAGCAGTCATGGGTGGGGCCTATGCTAATAGGGTGGAGTCAGTCAGCAGTCATGGGTGGGGCCTATGCTAATAGGGTGGAGTCCATCAGCAGTCATGGGTGGGGCCTATGCTAATAGGGTGGAGTCCGTCAGCAGTCATGGGTGGGGCCTATGCTAATAGGGTGGAGTCCGTCAGCAGTCATGGGTGGGGCCTATGCTAATAGGGTGGAGTCCATCAGCAGTCATGGGTGGGGCCTATGCTAGTAGGGTGGAGTCAGTCAGCAGTCATGGGTGGGGCCTATGCTAATAGGGTGGAGTCCGTCAGCAGTCATGGGTGGGGCCTATGCTAGTAGGGTGGAGTCCATCAGCAGTCATGGGTGGGGCCTATGCTAGTAGGGTGGAGTCCGTCAGCAGTCATGGGTGGGGCCTATGCTAGTAGGGTGGAGTCAGTCAGCAGTCATGGGCGGAGTCTATGCTAATAGGGAGGAGTCCATCAGCAGTCATGGGTGGGGCTTAGGCACATGTGACATCACATTGCATAGAAACTGCAAAAAGCTTATTCTGAGACACTGCTTGTTATTTATGAGGATTAAAAAAAGAGAAGTGGTGGATTTTTATCACTATAGGCTGGTTGTGTACACACTGCCGACACACTTATGTTCAAACACCATGTAAAAGTGAACTTTGCATAATAGCTTTAAGGGAAAGTTTTAAGCACTATTTTTGTACATTGTGTTGTTAAACCTGCATACTTTGTTTGTTCTGACATTTTCCCCTAGCCCGTCCATACATCCATCCACTTATACATAACATACATAATCATTTATTAAGTTGACATGAGGTTTGTAAAAGTTGTTGCTCTGGACTTTGCGTTTGAAAAAATTATTTCGTTGACGAATAATTTTTGTCATAATTTTCGTCAACAACCTGTTTTCACTGACGAGAACGAGACGATAACTAAATAAAAACTAGTGTTGGATGACAAAAACTAACGTAAATAATTTTCGTTCACACACCCCCAATCCAGCTCCAGAGCGGCTCAATCAATAACACACACTTATGACAGACTATTGTTTATGAACTAATGCTGATGAATAATGACTTTATGATGTTTATATAGTAATATGTTTTAGACGGTTGTAATGACGCATATTTGATCTCCTCATCTGAACTTGAATGAGCTCCAGCAACTGCAATAGAGGCGCAGACATTTCAAAATAAGAGTCCTGGTGTATTTCCAGCTTGTTTATCATTAAAAGTCATGCATTATATATTCGTTTTTGCTTACACAATAAACTGTATTTAATTTAATTCCCATTTAATTCATAGTCAGGAGGAAAGACCAGTATTTGACACATATTCAATAAAATATCAGGGTTATAATAGTTCACTAAAACCATTTTAAGTAAACTTAATTACTTGAAATTAAATAAATGTTAACTGATAAAAAATAAATAAACAAACTTATTTGAAGCTTTAGCTTAACCTGATATGGCCTACTGACTAAAACAGGAATAGAAAGTTATAAAAACTATATAGATGTTTTTAAAAAAACTTTCGTGTATTTTTAATGTCAAAATGTCAGTAAGTGACAGTCGGTTATGCAACGCTTAAATGCTTAATGTATCACAATTAAACTAAACTCATTAGATTTTAGTAGACTAAAACTAGACCAAAGCTAAAAACAATTCAGGCGACTAAAATATGACTAAAACTAAATGGCATTTTAGTCAAAAGACTACGACTAAAACTAAATCAAAATTTGCTGTCCAAATGAACACTGGTTTATAGGTATGTTTTATTATCCACTAGCTAAGAATGCTAAGTAAGAACAGCTCATGTTTGTAGCCGGAACCACGGGGGGCAAATGTTGAATCTAAGTATGAGTGACAGCAGTGATGTTGTCTATCCGCTTATTTTCCAACCTGCGCATTGTCTCCTCACATTTATCTGCTGACATTCGTTTCTTGAAAGACTGCGCTGCCTTTTGTTTTAAGAAGCTTTCAGAAGTCTCGCTCGGTTGCTCACGCTCTCTGCTCGGTTATCAGGGATCAGCGGAGAGACTTGATTGACAAACACCGCTTAAGTTCATCACACAAACCCAGTGGAATCCAGGAATCTCTGCTCTTGGAAAGCAGGCGTTCTCCAACCCGTCTCTCGCAAATTGAATAACAGATGGCAGACCTGGGCGATGGTAATTATTCACCAGCGAGGCTCTCTCGTTTATTAACCAGATCTGGGCCGGCAGGATTCTAGAAAGAAAGGCTTGTGTTAATTGACACTGATGAAGTTTGATTAGTTGTGTCGGGGTGTGTTGCTTTAACACTCCTCGAAAGTCCCACCGGGGAAGCGGCGTAATGATAAAATTTGTATTGTTTGTGCTCCCGTCAATAATTCAACTGGAATGGCCTTTTCAATTCTCATCACGTCATCTGTTCCTTGTCCAGCGATTGCTTTCTGTCAGAAGGGATTACCTTTGATCACTGGCTTAGTGGTTTCCTTACTTCTAAGTGAACTTAATCCACATATATTGCCTCTTTTGAATGTTCCTCAAAGTGTCTCAGATGTAGGAAATCTTTGTCAGTTAGCCATGAGGAACAAACTGGCACATTATGATCCTTAAAGGGACAGTTCACCTAATAATGAAGCTTAGAATATAAGCATGACAGAATATATGTTAAAGCTTTTTCAAATATTATCTTTCATGTGGAGTGGAATAGAGCAGTTTGTGAATGTAAAAGGTCTGCTAAAGATCATGACAAATAGAAGAAAGAATTGATTCTGAACGGTTGAAATGAGTAACTATGTAGCACATTTGCATAATGTCCGCCTCTGGTCGTGATTGGCTGAACAGCGTCTCTTAGCCCCGCCCTCACACAATGTAGTTAATGCCCGCCTCTGGTCCTGATTGGCTGAACAGCGTCTCTTAGCCCCGCCCTCACTCACTGTAGTTAATGCCCACCTCTGGTCCTGATTGGCTGAACAGCGTCTCTTAGCCCCGCCCTCACACAATGTAGTTAATGCCCGCCTCTGGTCCTGATTGGCTGAACAGCGTCTCTTAGCCCCGCCCTCACTCACTGTAGTTAATGCCCTCCTCTGGTCCTGATTGGCTGAACAGCGTCTCTTAGCCCCGCCCTCACTCACTGTAGTTAATGCCCTCCTCTGGTCCTGATTGGCTGAATGTCTCTTAGCTCCGCCCTCACTCACTGTAGTTAATGCCCGCCTCTGGTCGTGATTGGCTGAACAGCGTCTCTTAGCCCCGCCCTCACTCACTGTAGTTAATGCCCGCCCTAGGGTCGTGATTGGCTGTACAGTGTCTCTTAGCCCCGCCCTCACTCACTGTAGTTAATGCCCGTCCTCTGGTCCTGATTGGCTGAACAGCGTCTCTTAGCCCCGCCCTTACTCACTGTAGTTAATGCCCGCCCTAGGGTCGTGATTGGCTGTACAGTGTCTCTTAGCCCCGCCCTCACTCACTGTAGTTAATGCCCGCCTCTGGTCGTGATTGGCTGAACAGCGTCTCTTAGCCCCGCCCTTACTCACGGTAGTTGATGCCCGCCTCTGGTCCTGATTGGCTGAATGTCTCTTAGCCCCGCCCTCACTCATGGTAGTTGATGCCCGCCTCTGGTCCTGATTGGCTGAATGTCTCTTAGCCCCGCCCTCACTCATGGTAGTTGATGCCCGCCTCTGGTCCTGATTGGCTGAACAGCGTCTCTTAGCCCCGCCCTCACTCACGGTAGTCGTCTCTGAGACTGGAAGAGTTTGGTTGGTGTTGGTCATGTGATGCTGTTTTCTGCTGAGATTGAGATGGTCAAACCCTCGCCATCGGTACTGTTCGTATCACTGAGATTCAGATATGATAATGAGCTTGCTTTCTGAACAATCACAGCATAGCAGCTCTCAGAGAGGCGGAGCTTAGAGAGACTGAATCTTCGAATGAACTGTTTCAGACACTGAGAAATGAACTGTGTAATGTATATTATGAGAAAATTAAAGTATGCATGCATGTAAACCTGTTGTAGAAGACTCCAGAACAACATTAGGGACCTTTAAAGTAGTATAATAGTGCACTTTAAGCCTTGTGTTGTGTTGAAAACCCCAAAAAACTTGAGGTGTTCCCAGTCAAAAACGACTGACCTGCAAAACATGGCTTATAAATCTCTCGTTATGCTAGCTTACCACCAAATATTGGATTCAATCTTTTTGTCAGCTTGTTTTCTTTTAATTAGAGCAGGTTTTGTATTTATTCTTGGAACTGATTGATCGTAGGCCTCATTTATCTGAGCTTACATACCTCAGTTTTTGAGTGAAAAATAAATACAAAACCTGTCCTAATTTAAAGAAAACAAGCTGCCAAAAAGATTAAATCCAATATTTGGTTATAAGCTAGCATAAAAACAGATTCATAAGCAATTTTTTGTTTATAATTATGTCGATTTTACATAAAATATGACGAATACACGAAATTGCACTTTATCACACTAGTGTGCTTTAATGTTTAAACAGGATTTTTTGTTTTGAAATGGTATTATTTTGTACAAAATTGCGCAAAAGCACACTTGTGGCATTCCGGGTCAAAAATGACCCGCCTACAAACAAATAGCTTATAAATAACTTGTTACACTATTTTATCACCAAATATTGGATTCAGTATTTTTGTCAACTTGTGACTTTGTGCCATTGTCAAAATCTTTTACAAAATAAAAGCATTTCAAAACAAACTTCCTGGTTAAACATTAAAGCACACTAGTGTGATAAACAGTGCAATTTTTTTCATATTTTATTTAATATAAAAAAGTTTATCCAGGTTTTATTTCACGTACAAAGCTCAGATGAATAATGCCTATGATTAATCAATTCCGAAAAGAAAGAAATACCTGTCCTAATTGAAAGAAAACAAGTTGACAAAAAGATGAAATCCAACATTTGGTGATAAAATAGTGTAACGAGTGATTTAAAAGCTATTTTTTTGTGGGCAGGTCATTTTTGACCAGGAACACCGCAACTGTTACAATGTGGAGAATAAATAACAAAAAGTATCAAAAAATGTTTTGGGAAGTTGTTGGACTCTTGGTGAGTAAAGTCAGTAAGTTTTAGTCCAATGCAAAAACATTGTCTAGAATTTTCGGGTACGGGAAAATCCTCTCCGGGTCAAAATGACCCGAACACAGCAATCGGTTAAAAATGACAACAATAAAAGTTAAGAAATGTCAAGTTTAAGTAAGCAGAACTTGCAGATTTTTATGTTGTACTCATACATTTTAATTGCTCTTAACTTCAAATATTTGAGTAGGCTATTCATACATTTAACTTTAAATGATCAACTTAAATATATTGAGTAGTGGAAACATGGCTAGCTTTAACCAGCTAATTCAATAAATGCCACCTTGCTAATTGGTGACACAATGCTTTGGTAGCATTAGCATTAGCATAGCACTTGCTGAATGAGGACCGCAATATAAAGCCGTGTTTATACTCGAGCGCGAGGGTAAAATTTAGAAAACAGCTCGTTTTTCGTTTTTTCATATATTTTCGTAAAAACGAGATTTCGGCTTGATTTTTCGTTTTTTGTTCAGAGGTAGAAAAATGAATAAACAGTTTGAATATTCGATTTCTACACGTGGGCGGGAATTATACGCCTCTTTCTGCTGATTGGTCAGCCGAAGATCAAACTAGACAACCAGACGATCAAATAGCTTGTGTTTGTACGGGTTGTGTCGAGCCATTCGTTAGTCTGGTTGTTTGATGAGAAAAATATGAAATGTAGTTGCTATAAACGCGTTAAAGGGTTAGTTCACCCAAAAATGTAAATTGTGTCATTAATGACTGAGCCTCATGTGGTTGGACACCCGTCAGACCTCCGTTCATCTTCAGACACAAATGAAGATATTTTAGTGTAAAGCTGATGCTGAGAAAGGCTTCAGATAGGCCTCCATTGGCATTCAGTACATTTACACTCACAAGACCCATAAAAGGCACTAAAAACGTCGTTACAAAGTCCATCTCACCACAGTGACTCTACAATCATTTTACGATGCGACGACAATAGTTTTTGTGCGCAAAAAAAATCTAAATAACACCTTTATCCAGCTTGTTCTTGTCTTCCGTGTGTGTCTCCACGACGCATGCGTGAGAATATGAGCAGATCCGGCGTTCGGGAATCCATGAAATGCTCACTTTAGCCCCATTTTGAGAACTACACCGAGACCTAAAGCACGATCAGTGTAGAATTCAACAGCTGATATACGCGCGTCTTCCTCTGCTCGTAAACAAATCTCTTTTGGGTCATGTGTCCGAACGCCGGATCTGCTCATATTCTCACGCATGCGTCGTGGAGACACACACGGAAGACAAGAACAAGTTGGATAAAGGCGTTATTTAGATTTTTTTTGCGCACAAAAACTATTGTCGTCGCATCGTAAGATTATTGTAGAGTCACTGTGGTGAGATGGACTTTGTAACGACGTTTTTAGTGCCTTTTATGGGTCTTGTGAGTGTAAATGTACTGAATGCCAATGGAGGCCTATCTGAAGCCTTTCTCAGCATCAGCTTTACACTAAAATATCTTCATTTGTGTCTGAAGATGAACGGAGGTCTGACGGGTGTCCAACCACATGAGGCTCAGTCATTAATGACACAATTTACATTTTTGGGTGAACTAACCCTTTAAGAAGCCGTACAGCTGTAGTGCTTTCAAATTGTGTGTGTGTGTCTATAGGATATACAAAGTGTCATATAGATGCATGAATTTAGTCTTAATAGGCAGAATTTATTATGTATCAACCTATACTTACCCCCCCCCCCCCCCCCCCCCACAATACTAGGTCTACTGGAGAGCTTATTTCCAGTGTGTTCTTGGCTCATTCTTCACAGTGACAGGTGTTCGCCTGCTCCAGAGGCTTTCCACCATTGTAAAGATTGTCCTGGTGCCGCTCCATTCAAATGCTGATGTGGAGAGAGGGTTTTCTGGGAAAAAATTGCTTTGTACGTGGCAAAATTTAGTTTGGCCCCACCAAATCTCACTCCAAGTTTTTTTTTTAGAAAAGTTGGCAGCCCTGTAGAAAATGTTTAAATGGACTGCATTTATATAGTGCTCAGCGCTTTACATGTTACATATTACATTCATTATAACGGCAGTTTGGGCAAGTGTGCAGATACACTCGCGCTCTCTGTAGTTTAACACACTTTAAAAAAGGGATTTGTTTCATGCTACTAACAGAAACGATGGTTTTATTCACTGGCTTGATTCGCTGATGCATTACGCTCAGGGCTTCGAGACGGCCAGCGGCGGGACTGACAGTATTAAACCATTTCGAAAGAAAGTCTGCGTGAACTTGAATGATTAGCTACACATCAGAAATCACTGATCACAGATCAGGCTTTAATGACCAGTGTTGGGAAACGCATTACAAGTTACTTGAGTTACGTAATAATATTACTTTTTCCAGTAACTAGTAAAGTAATGCATTACTTTTAAAATTTACAACAAAATATCTTAGTTAATTTTTCAGATTTATTTGACTGACAGCTCTCGTGTCCCCATGTTAATAATAATAATAATACATTTATTTTATATAGCGCCTTTAAAAGTGGCTTTCTCAAAGCCCTTTACAAGCTTACATAAAACCACACACTTTAAGTACAACAAATAAAATGAATATTCAAATAAAAGCAATCCTAAAATAAAATGTTTTAAGAAGAGATTTAAAATCTCTGTTGAGAGAAATCGGGAGTAAGTGCAGAGGCGTGTGTGTGTGTGTGTGTGTGTGTGTGAACATGATGGTTATTGTAGTTCTAGACTAAATGTGTGCATTTACTCATCTCACTTGCACAATAAAGATTCACTATTCCTCAAATAAAATAAAATCAGTAAAATGCAAAATCAGAGTACTATGCAAACCTTCAATAATTCAATGTTAAATAAAACAAATATTTTACATGCATTTAATCTGACTTTATTGACCAATGTCTTGCTGCTGACCTTCGATGATTCAATTAAATCAGGAGCAAAAATGACTAGATTTGTTTTAATTGGTTAAGTAGCTTTTTTTCTCCTGTGTCCTATTTTTCTATTATCCAGAATGGAAGCACAGCTGAAAGGTTTGTTTGAGGTTTGTGAATTAGCATTTTTCACTCAGCCTGAGGCTTATTATTTCAATTTTGGTGTGAAAGGGTCTTTTCACAAAAAAATGCACAAAAAAATAACTTTTTTGTTATAAAAAAACTAAAAAACAAGCCCGGCCCAGGTGAGAAAAAGTAACGCAAAAGTAACGTAATGCATTTATTTTCTTAAAAAGTAACTAAGTAACTCAATTAGTTACTTTTTAAGGGAGTAACACAATATTGTAATGCATTACTTTTCAGAGTAACTTTCCCCAACACACTGTTACTCATATTAGTGTTAAAAAAACTCAAAAAATGACATTTTCATGCCATGGGACCTTTAACATAGCAAAACATTAAACACTTCTAAATCTCCCGCTTAACATTAATCGTGCACAAAAAACATCCTATAACACTTAATTTTGGCATTTACTCTCCCTTTTGAGTGTCATGGCAAAGCATGCTGGGAAATAGCAATCCCAGCCCAGTTTCTGGTGAATTTAAGTTTGTCTAAATGAAAAGAAACAAGTTCATAAAACTCAAAAATGAAAAGAAACAAGTTCATAAAACTCAAAACAATGAAGCAGCTCAGATGACTTAAAATGTGTCCGTTTTGTGAACTCAAAAGAGAAAGAAAGTTCTAAACACTCGTAAAAGTTGATTAGATTGAACTCGTGTGTTTAATTTGAGTCGGCTCTACTCAAACCACTTCATTATTTTCTGGCTGTGTCAGAGAAGAAACTGCATCTTGACTTAACAAGCAGCGTTTGTACGAGTTCACCTCCTAAAAAAACATCAATCTAATGATCTAGAACAAATTCAAGCGAGCTTGACGAAACCCCCCAGCACATGTTTAATGTCTACAGCGCTTATTTCCCAGTGGAAATGGAGTCATGAGTTGTGAAAAAATTAGCATTTAGAAATGGATTTAATTTTTTTAACCTCTTAGTTTTGATGACATTTGTATGTGCATTGATAAAACACAGCCTTTGGCTTCACTTTGACATTAGTGTTATAATATTTTAACATGCATTCTTAACCCTATAAAGCCTGACAGATGGAGTCAGAATGGAGCGTTTATTGAATATTTAGACAATAATACACTACATTCCCAAAAGTGTTGTGACGCCTGCCTTTACACACACATGAGCTTCCCATTCTCCATCCGTAGGGTTTAATATGCAGCTCTAGCAGCTTCAGCTCTTCTGCTCTTCTTTCCTCAAGGTTTAGGAGTGTGTTTATGGGGATTCTTCATTTGTGATGTTGGACGAGAAGGCCTGGCTCTCAGTCTCCGCTCTAATTCATCCCAAAGCTGTTCTATCGGGTTGAGGTCAGGACTCCAGTTCCTCCACCAAACTCCTCATCATGTCTTTATGGAGACGCTTTGAGCACTGGTCAGTCATGCTGGGACAGGAAGGGGCCGTCCACAAACTGGGCCCACAAAGTTGGGAGCATGAAATTGTCCAAAATGTCTTGGTGAAGCATTAAGAGTTCCTTTCACTGGAACTAACCCCTGAAAAACAACCCCACTCATCTATCTATCGTTTGTTCATTCTATCGTTCGTTCTATTGTTCGTGTTATCGTTCTATCGTTCTATCGTTCCATCCATCCATCCATCCATCCATCCATCCATCCATCCATCCATCCATCCATCTATCTATCTATCTATCTATCTATCTATCTATCTATCTATCTATCTATCTATCTATCTATCTATCTATCTATCTATCTATCTATCTATCTATCGTTTGTTCGTTCTATCGTTCGTTCTATCGTTCTATCGTTCCATCCATCCATCCATCCATCCATCCATCCATCTATCCATCTATCCATCTATCCATCTATCTATCTATCTATCTATCTATCTATCTATCTATCGATCTATCGATCTATCGATCTATCGATCTATCTATCGTTCTATCGTTCTATCGTTCTATCTATCTATCTATCTATCTATCTATCTATCTATCTATCTATCTATCTATCTATCTATCTATCTATCTATCTATCTATCTATCTATCTATCTATCTATCTATCTATCTATCTATCTATCGTTCTATCGTTCTATCTATCTATCTATCTATCTATCTATCTATCTATCTATCTATCTATCTATCTATCTATCTATCTATCTATCTATCTATCTATCTATCTATCTATCTATCTATCTATCTATC
>JARQWZ010003375.1:135000-164393 GCA_033150135.1 Gobio occitaniae | reverse complement strand
TAGATAGATAGATAGATAGATAGATAGATAGATAGATAGATAGATAGATAGATAGATAGATAGATAGATAGATAGATAGATAGATAGATAGATAGATAGATAGAATAGTAGATGATAGATAGATAGATAGATAGATAGATAGATAGATAGATAGATAGATAGATAGATAGATAGATAGATAGATAGATAGATAGATAGATAGATAGATAGATAGATAGATAGATAGATAGAAATAGATAGATAATAGATAGATAGATAGATAGATAGATAGATAGATAGATAGATAGATAGATAGATAGATAGATAGAAATAGTCAGATGATAGATAGATAGATAGATAGATAGATAGATAGATAGATAGATAGATAGATAGATAGATAGATAGATAGATAGATAGATAGATAGATAGAAATAGTCAGATGATAGATAGATAGATAGATAGATAGATAGATAGATAGATAGATAGATAGATAGATAGATAGATAGATAGAGATAGATAGATAGATAGATAGATGAGTTTAATGAGTCTCTATGGTTTAGATGTATTTCACAGAATGTCAGTTGGAGTGAGTCTGGGCTTCAGTGTTTAGATTTGAATTTTTGACAGTTGAAACAGTTTGAAAATCTGAACATTCCGTCAATGAAAGTCTATGGGAATTTTTCCAAGTTTTAATCAGCTTTTTTAGGAAAACCGTAAGTCGGATCAGTCTAAAAAGATAAAGCAACCCGAGTCAGACTAGTCTGAAGGTCTGATCCGAGTTTGGTGGATGTAGCTTGAACAGTCTAGGAGGAGTAGCAATTAGTTTTTTAGTCTAAGAAGATAATAATAACTAGAATGTACATTTCCTGAAGAAAATGTGAGTGGTGCTTGCCGTGGCAAAAAAATCCTCTCGGATGCTATGTTGTGTGTACTGGATTGTCACCCGAACAAAAGAGGCCACCCCAAGTCTGTATGATGTTGTGGAGCTGAGATATTTCCTATTCATGTGTTTGTACGGTTGCTAGGGTACTCTATATGGTTGCTATGGAGTGGCTATACAATTTATGGGGTGACATTTAAAGACTATTGCCAGTCTGAGTCAAAAGACCCAACCCCATGCCTCTACGATGTGCTGATGCAGAGATATAGGTCTTGGTAAACGGTTGCTAGGGTACTCTGTTTGGTTGCTAAGGGTGCTTGGCAGCATCCAATGATGATACTGCTTGTCTGTATGAATGATATAAACCAACCCCCATGTCTCTATGATGTTCTGAAGCAGAGATATAGGTCTTGGTATACGGTTGCTAGGGTACTCTGTTTGGTTGCTAGGAGGGCATGGCAGCATCCAATGATGATACTGCTTGTCTGTATGAATGATATAAACCAACCCCCATGTCTCTACGATGTTCCGAAGCAGAGATATAGGTCTTGGTATACGGTTGCTAGGGTACTCTGTTTGGTTGCTAGGGGGGCTTGGCAGCATCCAATGATGATACTGCTTGTCTGTATGAATGATATAAACCAACCCCCATGTCTCTATGATGTTCTGAGGCAGAGATATTGGTGTTGCTAAACGGTTGCTAGGCTGCTTGATAATGGTTGCTAGGGCGTGGCTAGGAAGTGTTGACGGTGATTTATGATTGGCTGTTGATGCCCCGAGTCAAACAAACCCACCCTCGTGTTTCTATGACACTTCTATCCAAAGATATCCCTTTGATCTCTTTCAATGGAAGTCTATGGGATCAGTTGCTAGGGAGCTCTAAATGGTTGCTAGGGCGTGGCTTCATAGGTTGACAATCATCCTGAGATAGTGATTGGCTGTCTGAGTAAATTGAGTCCACCCCCTTGTCTCTGAGACACTGTGTGCCAGAGCTATGGTCAATACAAAATCCCTATGCAATTTCCCATTGTAAGAGAAACACATGCGTTTAATGGGACGTCCCTCCCCATTATAAGTCAATGGGGAAATTTGGGGAGCTCTAGCACCCCAGGGGTACAACTTATACCCCATTGAGATGTGTCATCTTACAGGGCCTGTCAGCCTCTTCAAATGTGGTAAGTCACGAGTTTCTACGAAATCCTCGGTCGGAGCTACAAGGGGTCAAAGTTGGTCGCAATGTTAAGTCAATGGGATTTTTCGGCTACTTTTTTGCCCCTGGGGCGAACATCGCACCCCCGACCCCTTAGAAAAGATATAGCACACCATTCCCGTATAAGACGCACGATTTGATGCCTCATTCGTGGGTCTGTGACAAAATTTGTGGGAGGAGTAGCGCGCCGAAATTTTGTGTGGAAGAATAATTATAAGAATAATAATAACTAGAATGTACATTTCCTGAAGAAAATGTGAGTGGTGCTTGCCGTGGCAAAAAAATCCTCTCGGATGCTATGTTGTGTGTACTGGATTCTCACCCGAAACAAAAGAGGCCACCCCCAAGTCTGTACGATGTTGTGGAGCTGAGATATGTCCTATTCATGTGTTTGTACGGTTGCTAGGGTACTCTATATGGTTGCTATGGAGTGGCTATACAATTTATGGGGTGACATTTAAAGACTATTTGCCAGTCTGAGTCAAAAGACCCAACCCCCATGCCTCTACGATGTTCTGATGCAGAGATATAGGTCCTTGTAAACGGTTGCTAAGGTACTCTGTTTGGTTGCTATGGAGGGGCTTGGCAGCATCCAATGATGATACTGCTTGTCTGTATGAATGATATAAACCAACCCCCATGTCTCTAGGATGTTCTGAGGCAGAGATATAGGTCTTGGTAAACGGTTGCTAGGGTACTCTGTTTGGTTGCTATGGAGGGGTTTGGCAGCATCCAATGATGATACTGCTTGTCTGTATGAATGATATAAACCAACCCCCATGCCTCTATGATGTTCTGAAGCAGAGATATAGGTCTTGGTATACAGTTGCTAGGGTACTCTGTTTGGTTGCTAGGGGGGCTTGGCAGCATCCAATGATGATACTGCTTGTCTGTATGAATTATATAAACCAACCCCCATGTCTCTACGATGTTCCGAAGCAGAGATATAGGTCTTGGTATACGGTTGCTAGGGTACTCTGTTTGGTTGCTAGGGGGGCTTGGCAGCATCCAATGATGATACTGCTTGACTGTATGAATGATATAAACCAACCCCCATGTCTCTATGATGTTCTGAGGCAGAGATATAGGTCTTGGTATATGGTTGCTAGGGTACTCTGTTTGGTTGCTAAGGGGGCTTGGCAGCATCCAATGATGATACTGCTTGTCTGTATGAATGATATAAACCAACCCCCATGTCTCTATGATGTTCTAAAGCAGAGATATAGGTCTTGGTATATGGTTGCTAGGGTACTCTGTTTGGTTGCTAAGGGGGCTTGGCAGAATCCAATGATGTTACTGCTTGTCTGTATGAATGATATAAACCAACCCCCATGCCTCTATGATGTTCTGAAGCAGAGATATAGGTCTTGGTATACGGTTGCTAGGGTACTCTGTTTGGTTGCTAGGGGGGCTTGGCAGCATCCAATGATGATACTGCTTGTCAGTATGAATGATATAAACCAACCCCCATGTCTCTATGATGTTCTGATGGAGAGATATAGGTCTTGGTATACGGTTGCTAGGGTACTCTGTTTGGTTGCTAGGGGGGCTTGGCAGCATCCAATGATGATACTGCTTGTCAGTATGAATGATATAAACCAACCCCCATGTCTCTATGATGTTCTGATGGAGAGATATAGGTCTTGGTATACGGTTGCTAGGGTACTCTGTTTGGTTGCCATGGAGTGGCTTGGCAGCATCCAATGATGATACTGCTTGTCAGTATGAATGATATAAACCAACCCCCATGTCTCTATGATGTTCTGAGGCAGAGATATAGGTCTTGGTATACGGTTGCTAGGGTACTCTGTTTGGTTGCTAGGGGGGCTTGGCAGCATCCAATGATGATACTGCTTGTCTGTATGAATGATATAAACCAACCCCCATGTCTCTATGATGTTCTGAGGCAGAGATATAGGTCTTGGTAAACGGTTGCTAGGGTACTCTGTTTGGTTGCTATGGAGGAGCTTGGCAGCATCCAATGACATTACTCTAAAGGCTGCTTGTCAGTATGAACGATATAAACCAACCCCCATGCCTCCATGATGTTCTGAGACAGAGATAAAGGTCTTGGTAAACGGTTGCTAGGCTGCTTGATAATGGTTGCTAGGGCGTGGCTAGGAAGTGTTGAAGGTGATTTGTGATTGGCTGTTGATGCCCCGAATCAAACAAACCCACCCTCGTGTTTCTATGACACTTCTATCCAAAGATATCCCTTTGATCTCTTTCAATGGAAGTCTATGGGATCAGTTGCTAGGGAGCTCTAAATGTTTGCTAGGGCGTGGCCTCATAGGTTGACAATCATCCTGAGATAGTGATTGGCTGTCTGAGTAAATTGAGCCCACCCCCTTGTCTCTGAGATACTGTGAGCCAGAGCTATGGTCAATACAAAATCCCTATGCAATTTCCCATTGTAACAGAAACACATTAGTTTTATGGGACGTCCCTCCCCATTATAAGTCAATGGGAAATTTGAGGAAATTTGGGGAGCTCTAGCGCCCCAGGGGTACAACTTATACCCCATTGCGATGTGTCATCTTACAGGGCCTGCCAGCCTCTTCAAATGTGGTGACACACGAGTTTCTACGAAATCCTCTCTCAGAGTTATGACTCGTTAAAATTTTTCCCAATGTTAAGTCTATGCGATTTTTTTCGCTACTTTTTCGCCCCTGGGGCGAACACCGCACCCCCGACCCCTTAGAAAAGATATAGCACACCATTCCCGATTAGGCCGCACGTTTTGACGCCTCATTCATGGGTGTGTGACAAACGGTGCGGGAGGAGTAGCGCGTCAAAATGTTGTGTGGAAAAATAAAAATAATAATAAACCGTTCCTGGGTTACATAGTATATATACGCCTTGCTAAACAAGCTCCACGAATATTAATAAGTATGGAGAATAACAATATTGATGCCTTGCTTCGCAAGGCACACTAATAAGTATGTTTGAGAGTGATGGTGATGCCTTGCTGCGCAAGGCATCACTAAAAAGCGTTCTGGGGCAAGATAGTAATAGTGATGCCTTGCTTCGCAAGCACCACTAATAAACCGAGATATTAATATTTATGGCTTGCTACGCAAGCACCATTAATAATAAAAATATGGAGAATAACAATATTGATGCATTGCTTCACAAGCAACACTAATATGTATGTTTGAGAGTGATGGTGATGCCTTGCTTCGCAAGGCATCACTAAAACCGTTCTCGGGCTAGATAGTAATAGTGATGCCTTGCTACGCAAGCACCACTAACTAGATTAAAAAGTTCGTCGAGACAAACTTTAAGTTGGCTTGGAAAAGCCGGACCAGAAAGTTTGAAAAGTTTGAAATAGTTTGAAAAAGGTTGAAATAGTTTGATAAGTTTAAAGTTTAAAATAGTTTGAAAAGTTTAAAGTTTGAAATAGTTTGAGTTTTAGTTAGTAGATAGATAGATAGACCTCAGTTTACCATGATTTACCCCATTCTATTATGATTTACCCCAGTTTACCCCACTGTAGTATGATTTACCCCAGTTTACCCCATTATAGTATGATTTACCCCAGTTTACCCCACTCTAGTATGATTTACCCCAGTTTACCCCGCTCTAGTATGATTTACCCCAGTTTACCCCGTGCTAGTATGATTTACCCCAGTTTACCCCACTCTAGTATGATTTACCCCAGTTTACCCCGTGCTAGTATGATTTACCCCAGTTTACCCCACTCTAGTATGATTTACCCCAGTTTACCCCACTCTAGTATGATTTGCCCCAGTTTACCCCGCTCTAGTATGATTTGCCCCAGTTTACCCCGCGCTAGTATGATTTGCCCCAGTTTACCCCGCTCTAGAATGATTTGCCCCAGTTTACCCCGCTCTAGTATGATTTGCCCCAGTTTACCCCGCTCTAGTATGATTTGCCCCAGTTTACCCCGCTCTAGTATGATTTACCCCAGTTTACCCCGCTCTAGTATGATTTACCCAAGTTTACCCCGCGCTAGTATGATTTGCCCCAGTTTACCCCGCTCTAGAATGATTTGCCCCAGTTTACCCCGCTCTAGTATGATTTGCCCCAGTTTACCCCGCTCTAGTATGATAGATAGATAGATAGATAGATAGATAGATAGATAGATAGATAGATAGATAGATAGATAGATAGATAGATAGATAGATAGATAGATAGATAGATAGATAGATAGATAGATAGAAATAGTCAGATGATAGATAGATAGATAGATAGATAGATAGATAGATAGATAGATAGATAGATAGATAGATAGATAGATAGATAGATAGATAGATAGATAGATAGATAGATAGATAGATAGATAGATAGAAATAGTCAGATGATAGATAGATAGATAGATAGATAGATAGATAGATAGATAGATAGATAGATAGATAGATAGATAGATAGATAGATAGATAGATAGATAGAAATAGTCAGATGATAGATAGATAGATAGATAGATAGATAGATAGATAGATAGATAGATAGATAGATAGATAGATAGATAGATAGATAGATAGATAGATAGATAGATAGATAGATAGATAGATAGAAATAGTCAGATGATAGATAGATAGATAGATAGATAGATAGATAGATAGATAGATAGATAGATAGATAGATAGATAGATAGATAGATAGATAGATAGATAGATAGATAGATAGATAGATAGATAGAAATAGTCAGATGATAGATAGAAATAGTCAGATGATAGAAAGAAATAGTCAGATGATAGATAGATAGATAGATAGATAGATAGATAGATAGATAGATAGATAGATAGATAGATAGATAGATAGATAGATAGATAGATAGATAGATAGATAGATAGATAGATAGATAGATAGATAGATAGATGAGTTTAATGAGTCTCTATGGCTCAGATGTATTTCACAGAATGTCAGTTGGAGTGAGTCTGGGCTTCAGTGTTTAGATTTGAATTTTTGACAGTTGAACAGTTTGAAAATCTGAACATTCCGTCAATGAAAGTCTATGGGAGTTTTCCCAAGTTTTAATCAGCTTTTTTAGGAAAACCGTAAGTCGGATCAGTCTAAAAAGATAAAGCAACCCGAGTCAGACTAGTCTGAAGGTCTGATCCGAGTTTGGTGGATGTAGCTTGAACAGTCTAGGAGGAGTAGCAATTAGTTTTTTAGTCTAAGAAGAATAATAATAATAACTAGAATGTACATTTCCTGAAGAAAATGTGAGTGGTGCTTGCCGTGGCAAAAAAATCCTCTCGGATGCTACTGGGATGCAAAAAAGCCAAGCAACATGTCTGTAGGTTGTTCTGGGGCTGACATATAGGTCTTCGTAAACGGTTGCTAGGGTACTCTGTTTGGTTGCTATGGAGTGGCTTGGCAACATTCAATGATGATACTGCTTGTCAGTATGAATGATATAAACCAACCCCCATGCCTCTATGATGTTCTGATGCAGAGATATAGGTAATGATAAGCAGTTGCTAGGGAACTCTGTTTGGTTGCTATGGAGTGTTTTGGCAACATTCAATGATGATACTGCTTGTCAGTATGAATGATATAAACCAACCCCCATGTCTTTACTATGTTCTGATGCAGAGATATAGGTCTTGTTATACGGTTGCTAGGGTACTCTGTTTGGTTGCTATGGAGTGGCTTGGCAGCATCCAATGATGATACTGCTTGTCAGTATGAATGATATAAACCAACCCCCATGTCTCTATGATGTTCTGAGGCAGAGATATAGGTCTTGATAAACGGTTGCTAAGGTATTCTGGGTGGTTGCTAGGGTGTTGTTAGGCGGTTGCTAGGGTGTTACTAGGTGGTTGCTAAGGTGTTCTGGGCGGTTGCTAGGCGGTTGCTAAGGTATTCTGGGTGGTTGCTAGGGCATTGCTAGGCGGTTGCTAAGGTACTCTGGGCGGTTGCTAGGGTGTTCTGGGTGGTTGCTAGGCAGTTGCTATGGTATTCGGAGTGGTTGCTAGGGTGTTGCTAGGTGGTTGCTAAGGTATTCTGGGTGGTTGCTATGGTGTTGCTAGGCGGTTGCTAAGGTATTCTGGGTGGTTGCTAGGGCGTTGCTAGGCGGTTGCTAAGGTGTTCTGGGCGGTTGCTAGGCGGTTGCTAAGGTATTCTGGGTGGTTGCTATGGCGTTGCTAGGCGGTTGCTAAGGTATTCTGGGTGGTTGCTAGGCGGTTGCTAGGGTGTTCTAGGTGGTTGCTAGGGCGTTGCTAGGCGGTTGCTAAGGTATTCTGGGTGGTTGCTAGGCGGTTGCTAGGGTGTTCTGGGTGGTTGCTAGGGCGTTGCTAGGCGGTTGCTAAGGTATTCTGTGTGGTAGCTATGGTGTTGCTAGGCGGTTGCTAAGGTATTCTGGGTGGTTGCTAGGGTGTTGCTAGGCGGTTGCTAAGGTGTTCTGGGCGGTTGCTAGGCGGTTGCTAAGGTATTCTGAGTGGTTGCTAGGGCGTTGCTAGGCGGTTGCTAAGGTATTTTGGGTGGTTGCTAGGCGGTTGCTAGGGTCGTCTGGGTGGTTGCTAGGGCGTTGCTAGGCGGTTGCTAAGGTATTCGGAGTGGTTGCTAGGGTGTTGCTAGGTGGTTGCTATGGTATTCTGTGTGGTTGCTATGGTGTTGCTAGGCGGTTGCTAAGGTATTCTGGGTGGTTGCTAGGGCATTGCTAGGCGGTTGCTAAGGTGTTCTGGGCGGTTGCTAGGCGGTTGCTAAGGTATTCTGGATGGTTGCTAGGGCGTTGCTAGGCAGTTGCTAAGGTGTTCTGGGCGGTTGCTAGGCATTGCTAAGGTATTGTGGGTGGTTGCTATGTTGTTGTTAGGCAGTTGTCAATTGTCACAAATGGTTACTATGGAGTTTTTATAGAGTTGTTAGCATGTTCTCAGCCTGATTTAGCTGTTAGCTAATCATTATTAGCATGTAGCTATTCACTGTTAGCATGTGTAGCATAATGAAAGTCCAGTTTGCTAGCATGAGCCAAAAGACCCAACCCCCATGTCTCTATGATGTTCTGATGCAGAGATATAGGTCTTGGTAAACGGTTGCTAGGGTACTCTGTTTGGTTGCTATGGAGTGGCTTGGCAGCATCCAATGACAATACTCCAAAGGCTGCTTGTCAGTATGAATGATATAAACCAACCCCCATGCCTCTATGATGTTCTGATGCAGAGAGATAGGTCTTGGTAAACGGTTGCTAGGGTACTCTGTTTGGTTGCTATGGAGTGGCTTGGCAGCATCCAATGACAATACTCCAAAGGCTGCTTGTCAGTATGAATGATATAAACCAACCCCCATGCCTCTAAGATGTTCTGAGACCGAGATATAGGTCTTGGTAAATGGTTGCTAGGCTGCTAGATAATGGTTGCTAGGGCGTGTCTATGAAGTGTTGAAGGTGATTTGTGATTGGCTGTTGATGCCCCGAGTCAAACAAAGCCACCCTCGTGTTTCTATGACACTTCTATCCAAAGATATCCCTTTGATCTCTTTCAATGGAAGTCTATGGGATCAGTTGCTAGGGAGCTCTAAATGGTTGCTAGGGCGTGGCTTCATAGGTTGACAATCATCCTGAGATAGTGATTGGCTGTCTGAGTAAATTGAGCCCACCCCCTTGTCTCTGAGACACTGTGAGCCAGAGCTATGGTCAATACAAAATCCCTATGCAATTTCCCATAGTAAGAGAAACACATGAGTTTAATGGGACGTCCCTCCCCATTATAAGTCAATGGGGAAATTTGAGGAAATTTGGGTAGCTGTAGCGCCCCAGGGGTACAACTTATACCCCATTGCGATGTGTCATCTTACAGGGCCTGCCAGCCTCTTCAAATGTGGTGACACACGAGTTTCTACGAAATCCTCGCTCAGAGTTATGACTCGTTAAAAATTTTCGCAATGTTAAGTCTATGGGATTTTTTTCGCTACTTTTTCGCCCCTGGGGCGAACACCGCACCCCCGACCCCTTAGAAAAGATATAGCACACCATTCCCGATTAAGCCGCACGTTTTGACGCCTCATTCATGGGTCTGTGACAAAAGATGCGGGAGGAGTAGCGCGTCAAAATGTTGTCCGGAATAATAAGAATAAGAACTAGAATGTACATTTCCTGAAGAAAATGTGAGTGGTGCTTGCCGTGGCAAAATTCGCCACCCGGATGCTACTGGGATGCTAAAAAGCCAACCCCCATGTCTCTATGATGTTCTGAGGCAGAGATATCGGTCGTTGTAAACGGTTGCTAGGTTACTCTGTTTGGTTGCTATGGAGTGGCTTGGCAGCATCCAAAGATGATACTGCTTGTCAGTATGAATGATATAAACCAACCCCCATGTCTTTACGATGTTCTGATGCAGAGATATAGGTCTTGGTAAACGGTTGCTAGGGTACTCTGTTTGGTTGCTAAGGGGGCTTGGCAGCATCCAATGATGATACTGCTTGTCTGTATGAATGATATAAACAAACCCCCATGCCTCTATGATGTTCTGAAGCAGAGATATAGGTCTTGGTATATGGTTGCTAGGGTACTCTGTTTGGTTGCTAAGGGGGCTTGGCAGCATCCAATGATGATACTGCTTGTCTGTATGAATGATATAAACCAACCCCCATGCCTCTATGATGTTCTGAAGCAGAGATATAGGTCTTGGTATATGGTTGCTAGGGTACTCTGTTTGGTTGCTAAGGGGGCTTGGCAGCATCCAATGATGATACTGCTTGTCTGTATGAATGATATAAACCAACCCCCATGCCTCTATGATGTTCTGAAGCAGAGATATAGGTCTTGGTATACGGTTGCTAGGGTACTCTGTTTGGTTGCTAGGGGGGCTTGGCAGCATCCAATGATGATACTGCTTGTCTGTATGAATGATATAAACCAACCCCCATGTCTCTATGATGTTCTGAGGCAAAGATATAGGTCTTGGTATACGGTTGCTAGGGTACTCTGTTTGGTTGCTAGGGGGGCTTGGCAGCATCCAATGATGATACTGCTTGTCTGTATGAATGATATAAACCAACCCCCATGTCTGTACGATGTTCCGAAGCAGAGATATAGGTCTTGGTATACGGTTGCTAGGGTACTCTGTTTGGTTGCTATGGAGTGGCTTGGCAGCATCCAATGATGATACTGCTTGTCTGTATGCATTATATAAACCAACCCCCATGCCTCTATGATGTTCTGAGGCAGAGCTATAGGTCTTGGTAAACGGTTGCTAGGGTACTCTGTTTGGTTGCTAGGGGGGCTTGGCAGCATCCAATGATGATACTGCTTGCCTGTATGAATGATATAAACCAACCCCCATGTCTCTACGATGTTCCGAAGCAGAGATATAGGTCTTGGTATACAGTTGCTAGGGTACTCTGTTTGGTTGCTAGGGGGGCTTGGCAGCATCCAATGATGATACTGCTTGTCTGTATGAATGATATAAACCAACCCCCATGTCTCTATGATGTTCTGAGGCAGAGATATAGGTCTTGGTAAACGGTTGCTAGGGTACTCTGTTTGGTTGCTATGGAGGGGCTTGGCAGCATCCAATGATGATACTGCTTGTCTGTATGAATGATATAAACCAACCCCCATGTCTGTAGGATGTTCTGGGGCTGAGATACAGGTCTTGGTAAACGGTTGCTAGGGTACTCTGTTTGGTTGCTATGGAGTGGCATGGAAGTATCCAATGATGATACTGGTTGTTATAATGAATGATATAAAACTACCCCCATGTCTCTATGATGATCTGATGCAGAGATATAGGTCTTGGTAAACGGTTGCTAGGGTACTCTGTTTGGTTGCTATGGAGTGGCTTGGCAGCATCCAATGACAATACTCCAAAGGCTACTTGTCAGTATGAATGATATAAACCAACCCCCATGCTTCTATGTTGTTCTGAGGCAGAGATATAGGTCTCACTAAACGGTTGCTAGGCTGCTTGATAATGGTTGCTAGGGCGTGGCTAGGAAGTGTTGAAGGTGACTTGTGATTGGCTGTTGATGCCCCGAGTCAAACATACCCACCCTCGTGTTTCTATGACACTTCTATCAAAAGATATCCCTTTGATCTCTTTCAATGGAAGTCTATGGGATCAGTTGCTAGGGAGCTCTAAATGGTTGCTAGGGCGTGGCTTCATAGGTTGACAATCATCCTGAGATAGTGATTGGCTGTCTGAGTAAATTGAGCCCACCCCCTTGTCTCTGAGACACTGTGAGCCAGAGCTATGGTCAATTCAAAATCCCTATGCAATTTCCCATAGTAAGAGAAACGCATGAGTTTTATGGGACGTCCCTCCCCATAGTAAGTCAATGGGGCATATTTAGGCAGCTCCTGCACCCCAGGGGTACAACTCACACCCCATTGAGATGTGTCATCTTAAAGGGCCTGTCAGCCTCTTCAAATGTGGTGACACACAAGTTTCTACGAAATCCTCGCTCAGAGTTATGACTCGTTAAAATTTTTTGCAATGTTAAGTCTATGGGATTTTTTTCGCTACTTTTTCGCCCCTGGGGCGAACACCGCACCCCCGACCCCTTAGAAAAGATATAGCACACCATTCCCGATTAGGCCGCACGTTTTGACGCCTCATTCATGGGTCTGTGACAAAAGATGCGGGAGGAGTAGCGCGTCAAAATGTTGTCCGGAATAATAATAATAAGAAGAATAATAAACCGTTCCTGGGTTACATAGTATATATACGCCTTGCTAAACAAGCTCCACGAATATTAATGAGTATGGAGAATAACAATATTGATGCCTTGCTTCGCAAGGCACACTAATAAGTATGTTTGAGAGTGATGGTGATGCCTTGCTGCGCAAGGCATCACTAAAAACCGTTCTGGGGCAAGATAGTAATAGTGATGCCTTGCTACGCAAGCACCACTAATAACTAGATAAAAAAGTTCGTCGAGACAAACTTTAAGTTGGCTTGGAAAAGCTAGACCAGAAAGTTTGAAATAGTTTGAAAAGTTTGAAATAAATAGTTTGAAATAGTTTGAAAAGTTTAAAGTTTGAAATAGTTTGAGTTTTAGTAGTTTAGATAGATAGATAGATAGATAGATAGATAGATAGATAGATAGATAGATAGATAGATAGATAGATAGATAGATATAGTCAGATGATAGATAGATAGATAGATAGATAGATAGATAGATAGATAGATAGATAGATAGATAGATAGATAGATAGATAGATAGATAGATAGATAGATAGATAGATAGATAGATAGATAGATAGATAGAAATAGTCAGATGATAGATAGATAGATAGATAGATAGATAGATAGATAGATAGATAGATAGATAGATAGATAGATAGATAGATAGAAATAGATAGATAGATAGATAGATAGATAGATAGATAGATAGATAGATAGATAGATAGATAGATGAGTTTAATGAGTCTCTATGGCTCAGATGTAGTTCACAGAATGTCAGTTGGAGTGAGTCTGGGCTTCAGTGTTTAGATTTGAATTTTTGACAGTTGAACAGTTTGAAAATCTGAACATTCCGTCAATGAAAGTCTATGGGAGTTTTTCCAAGTTTTAATCAGCTTTTTTAGGAAAACCGTAAGTCGGATCAGTCTAAAAAGATAAAGCAACCCGAGTCAGACTAGTCTGAAGGTCTGATCCGAGTTTGGTGGATGTAGCTTGAACAGTCTAGGAGGAGTAGCAATTAGTTTTTTAGTCTAAGAAGAATAATAATAACTAGATAAAAAAGTTCGTCGAGACAAACTTTAAGTTGGCTTGGAAAAGCTAGACCAGAAAGTTTGAAATAGTTTGAAAAGTTTGAAATAAATAGTTTGAAATAGTTTGAAAAGTTTAAAGTTTGAAATAGTTTGAGTTTTAGTAGTTTAGATAGATAGATAGATAGATAGATAGATAGATAGATAGATAGATAGATAGATAGATAGATAGATAGATAGATAGATAGATAGATAGATAGATAGATAGATAGATAGATAGATAGATAGATAGATAGATAGAAATAGTCAGATGATAGATATAAATAGTCAGATGATAGATGATAGATAGATAGATAGATAGATAGATAGATAGATAGATAGATAGATAGATAGATAGATAGATAGATAGATAGATAGATAGATAGATAGATAGATAGATAGATAGATAAAAATAGTCAGATGATAGATAGATAGATAGATAGATAGATAGATAGATAGATAGATAGATAGATAGATAGATGATAGATAGATAGATAGATAGATAGATAGATAGATAGATAGATAGATAGATAGATAGATAGATAGATAGATAGATAGATAGATAGAAATAGTCAGATGATAGATAGAAATAGTCAGATGATAGATAGATAGATAGATAGATAGATAGATAGATAGATAGATAGATAGATAGATAGATAGATAGATAGATAGAAAGCTAGGGTACTAAGGAGGTTGCTAGGGTGGTTGCCGTGCGGTTGCTAGGGTACTCAGGTGGTTGCTAAGGTCTTGCTATGTGGTTGCTAGGGTGGTTGCTATGCAGTTACTAAGGTAGTGCTCTAGTATGATTTACCCCGTTCTAGTATGATTTGCCCTAGTTTACCCCGTGCTAGTATGATTTGCCCCAGTTTACCCCGCTCTAGTATGATTTGCCCCAGTTTACCCCGCTCTAGTATGATTTACCCCAGTTTACCCCACTCTAGTATGATTTGCCCCAGTTTACCCCGTGCTAGTATGATTTACCCGTTTACCATGATTTACCCCAGTTTACCCCGCTCTAGTATGATTTACCCCAGTTTACCATGATTTACCCCAGTTTACCCCGCTCTAGTATGATTTGCCCCAGTTTACCCCGCGCTAGTATGATTTGCCCCAGTTTACCCCGCTCTAGTATGATTTGCCCCAGTTTACCCCGCTCTAGTATGATTTGCCCCAGTTTACCCCGCTCTAGAATGATTTGCCCCAGTTTACCCCGCGCTAGTATGATTTGCCCCAGTTTACCCCGCTCTAGTATGATTTGCCCCAGTTTACCCCGCTCTAGTATGATTTGCCCCAGTTTACCCCGCTCTAGTATGATTTGCCCCAGTTTACCCCGCGCTAGTATGATTTGCCCCAGTTTACCCCGCTCTAGTATGATTTGCCCCAGTTTACCCCGCTCTAGTATGATTTGCCCCAGTTTACCCCGCTCTAGAATGATTTGCCCCAGTTTACCCCGTTCTAGAATGATTTGCCCCAGTTTACCCCGCTCTAGTATGATTTGCCCCAGTTTACCCCGCTCTAGAATGATTTGCCCCAGTTTACCCCGCTCTAGTATGATTTGCCCCAGTTTACCCCGCTCTAGAATGATTTGCCCCAGTTTACCCCGCTCTAGAATGATTTGCCCCAGTTTACCCCGCTCTAGTATGATTTGCCCCAGTTTACCATGATTTACCCCAGTTTACCCCGCTCTAGTATGATTTGCCCCAGTTTACCCCGCTCTAGAATGATTTGCCCCAGTTTACCCCGTTCTAGTATGATAGATAGATAGATAGATAGATAGATAGATAGATAGATAGATAGATAGATAGATAGATAGATAGATAGATAGATAGATGAGTTTAATGAGTCTCTATGGCTCAGATGTATTTCACAGAATGTCAGTTGGAGTGAGTCTGGGCTTCAGTGTTTAGATTTGAATTTTTGACAGTTGAACAGTTTGAAAATCTGAACATTCCGTCAATGAAAGTCTATGGGAGTTTTTCCAAGTTTTAATCAGCTTTTTTAGGAAAACCGTAAGTCGGATCAGTCTAAAAAGATAAAGCAACCCGAGTCAGACTAGTCTGAAGGTCTGATCCGAGTTTGGTGGATGTAGCTTGAACAGTCTAGGAGGAGTAGCAATTAGTTTTTTAGTCTAAGAAGAATAATAATAATAATAATAATAAGTTTAAGTACAATATCAGTAAGTTGGCTCTTCCAAGCCAACTTAATAACTAGAATGTACATTTCCTGAAGAAAATGTGAGTGGTGCTTGCCGTGGCAAAACTCGCCACCCGGATGCTACTGGGATGCAAAAAAGCCAAGCAACATGTCTGTAGGATGTTCTGGGGCTGACATATAGGTCTTCGTAAACGGTTGCTAGGGTACTCTGTTTGGTTGCTATGGAGTGGCTTGGCAACATTCAATGATGATACTGTGTGTCAGTATGAATGATATAAACCAACCCCCATGTCTGTATGATATTGTGATGCAGAGATATAGGTCTTGGTAAACGGTTGCTAGGGAACTCTGTTTGGTTGCTATGGAGTGTTTTGGCAACATTGAATGATGATACTGCTTGTCAGTATGAATGATATAAACCAACCCCCATGTCTTTACGATGTTCTGATACAGAGATATGGGTCTTGGTAAACGGTTGCTAGGGAACTCTGGTTGGTTGCTATGGAATGTTTAGGCAACATTCAATGATGATACTGCTTGTCAGTATGAATGATATAAACCAACCCTCATGTCTCTATGATGTTCTGAGGCAGAGATATAGGTCTTGGTAAACGGTTGCTAGGGTACACTGTTTGGTTGCTATGGAGTGGCTTTGCAGCATCCAATGATGATACTGCTTGTCAGTATGAATGATATAAACCAACCCCCATGTCTTTACGATGTTCTGATGCAGAGATATAGGTCTTGCTAAACGGTTGCTAGGGTACTGTGTTTGGTTGCTATGGAGTGGCTTGGCAGCCTCCAATGACAATACTCCAAAGGCTGCTTGTCAGTATGAATGATATAAACCAACCCCCATGCCTCTATGATGTTCTGAGGCAGAGATATAGGTCCTGGTTAACGGTTGCTAGGCTGCTTGATAATGGTTGCTAGGGCGTGGCTAAGAAGTGTTGAAGGTGACTTGTGATTGGCTGTTGATGCCCCGAGTCAAACAAAGCCACCCTCGTGTTTCTATGACACTTCTATCAAAAGATATCCCTTTGATGTTTTTCAATGGAAGTCTATGTAACCAGTTGCTAGGGAGCTGTAAATGGTTGCTAGGGCGTGGCTTGATAGCTTTACGATGATCCTGAGATAGTGATTGGCTGTCTGAGTAAATTGAGGCCACCCCCTTGTCTCTGAGACACTGTGAGCCAGAGCTATGGTCAATACAAAATCCCTATGCAATTTCCTATAGTAAGAGAAACACGAGCTTAACGGGACATCCTCCCCATAGACAATGAATGGGGTAAAATTTTGGGCACCTCCTGCACCCCAGGGGTACAACTTATACCCCATTGAGATGTGTCATCTTACAGGGCCTGTCAGCCTCTTCAAATGTGGTGAGTCACGAGTTTGTACGAAATCCTCGCTCGGAGCTACGAGGGGTCAAAATTCGTCGCAATGTTAAGTCAATGGGATTTTTCGGCTACTTATTCGCCCCTGGGGCGACCATCGTATCCCCGACCTCTTAGAAAAGATATAGCACACCATTCCCGTATAGGCCGGTTGATTTGACGCCTCATTCATGGGTCTGTGACAAAATTTGTGGGAGGAGAAGCGCGCCGAAAAAGTGTCCAGAATAAAGAATAAGAATAATTATAATAAACCGTTCTAATAATATTTATGGCTTGCTACGCAAGCCCCACTAATAATAATAATTATGGAGAATAACAATATTGATGCCTTGCTTGGCAAGCATCAATAATAAGTATGTTTGAGAGTGATGGTGATGCCTTGCTTCGCAAGGCATCACTAAAACCGTTCTGGGGCTAGATAGTAATAGTGATGCCTTGCTACGCAAGCACCACTAATAATAAGTTTAAGTACAATATCAGTAAGTTGGCTCTTCCAAGCCAACTTAATAATAAGTTTAAGTACAATATCAGTAAGTTGGCTCTTCCAAGCCAACTTAACTAGAATGTACATTTCCTGAAGAAAATGTGAGTGGTGCTTGCCGTGGCAAAAAAATCCTCTCGGATGCTACTGGGATGCAAAAAAGCCAAGCAACATGTCTGTAGGTTGTTCTGGGGCTGACATATAGGTCTTCGTAAACGGTTGCTAGGGTACTCTGTTTGGTTGCTATGGAGTGGCTTGGCAACATTCAATGATGATACTGCTTGTCAGTATGAATGATATAAACCAACCCCCATGCCTCTATGATGTTCTGATGCAGAGATATAGGTAATGATAAGCAGTTGCTAGGGAACTCTGTTTGGTTGCTATGGAGTGTTTTGGCAACATTCAATGATGATACTGCTTGTCAGTATGAATGATATAAACCAACCCCCATGTCTTTACTATGTTCTGATGCAGAGATATAGGTCTTGTTATACGGTTGCTAGGGTACTCTGTTTGGTTGCTATGGAGTGGCTTGGCAGCATCCAATGATGATACTGCTTGTCAGTATGAATGATATAAACCAACCCCCATGTCTCTATGATGTTCTGAGGCAGAGATATAGGTCTTGATAAACGGTTGCTAAGGTATTCTGGGTGGTTGCTAGGGTGTTGTTAGGCGGTTGCTAGGGTGTTACTAGGTGGTTGCTAAGGTGTTCTGGGCGGTTGCTAGGCGGTTGCTAAGGTATTCTGGGTGGTTGCTAGGGCATTGCTAGGCGGTTGCTAAGGTACTCTGGGCGGTTGCTAGGGTGTTCTGGGTGGTTGCTAGGCAGTTGCTATGGTATTCGGAGTGGTTGCTAGGGTGTTGCTAGGTGGTTGCTAAGGTATTCTGGGTGGTTGCTATGGTGTTGCTAGGCGGTTGCTAAGGTATTCTGGGTGGTTGCTAGGGCGTTGCTAGGCGGTTGCTAAGGTGTTCTGGGCGGTTGCTAGGCGGTTGCTAAGGTATTCTGGGTGGTTGCTATGGCGTTGCTAGGCGGTTGCTAAGGTATTCTGGGTGGTTGCTAGGCGGTTGCTAGGGTGTTCTAGGTGGTTGCTAGGGCGTTGCTAGGCGGTTGCTAAGGTATTCTGGGTGGTTGCTAGGCGGTTGCTAGGGTGTTCTGGGTGGTTGCTAGGGCGTTGCTAGGCGGTTGCTAAGGTATTCTGTGTGGTAGCTATGGTGTTGCTAGGCGGTTGCTAAGGTATTCTGGGTGGTTGCTAGGGTGTTGCTAGGCGGTTGCTAAGGTGTTCTGGGCGGTTGCTAGGCGGTTGCTAAGGTATTCTGAGTGGTTGCTAGGGCGTTGCTAGGCGGTTGCTAAGGTATTTTGGGTGGTTGCTAGGCGGTTGCTAGGGTCGTCTGGGTGGTTGCTAGGGCGTTGCTAGGCGGTTGCTAAGGTATTCGGAGTGGTTGCTAGGGTGTTGCTAGGTGGTTGCTATGGTATTCTGTGTGGTTGCTATGGTGTTGCTAGGCGGTTGCTAAGGTATTCTGGGTGGTTGCTAGGGCATTGCTAGGCGGTTGCTAAGGTGTTCTGGGCGGTTGCTAGGCGGTTGCTAAGGTATTCTGGATGGTTGCTAGGGCGTTGCTAGGCAGTTGCTAAGGTGTTCTGGGCGGTTGCTAGGCATTGCTAAGGTATTGTGGGTGGTTGCTATGTTGTTGTTAGGCAGTTGTCAATTGTCACAAATGGTTACTATGGAGTTTTTATAGAGTTGTTAGCATGTTCTCAGCCTGATTTAGCTGTTAGCTAATCATTATTAGCATGTAGCTATTCACTGTTAGCATGTGTAGCATAATGAAAGTCCAGTTTGCTAGCATGAGCCAAAAGACCCAACCCCCATGTCTCTATGATGTTCTGATGCAGAGATATAGGTCTTGGTAAACGGTTGCTAGGGTACTCTGTTTGGTTGCTATGGAGTGGCTTGGCAGCATCCAATGACAATACTCCAAAGGCTGCTTGTCAGTATGAATGATATAAACCAACCCCCATGCCTCTATGATGTTCTGATGCAGAGAGATAGGTCTTGGTAAACGGTTGCTAGGGTACTCTGTTTGGTTGCTATGGAGTGGCTTGGCAGCATCCAATGACAATACTCCAAAGGCTGCTTGTCAGTATGAATGATATAAACCAACCCCCATGCCTCTAAGATGTTCTGAGACCGAGATATAGGTCTTGGTAAATGGTTGCTAGGCTGCTAGATAATGGTTGCTAGGGCGTGTCTATGAAGTGTTGAAGGTGATTTGTGATTGGCTGTTGATGCCCCGAGTCAAACAAAGCCACCCTCGTGTTTCTATGACACTTCTATCCAAAGATATCCCTTTGATCTCTTTCAATGGAAGTCTATGGGATCAGTTGCTAGGGAGCTCTAAATGGTTGCTAGGGCGTGGCTTCATAGGTTGACAATCATCCTGAGATAGTGATTGGCTGTCTGAGTAAATTGAGCCCACCCCCTTGTCTCTGAGACACTGTGAGCCAGAGCTATGGTCAATACAAAATCCCTATGCAATTTCCCATAGTAAGAGAAACACATGAGTTTAATGGGACGTCCCTCCCCATTATAAGTCAATGGGGAAATTTGAGGAAATTTGGGTAGCTGTAGCGCCCCAGGGGTACAACTTATACCCCATTGCGATGTGTCATCTTACAGGGCCTGCCAGCCTCTTCAAATGTGGTGACACACGAGTTTCTACGAAATCCTCGCTCAGAGTTATGACTCGTTAAAAATTTTCGCAATGTTAAGTCTATGGGATTTTTTTCGCTACTTTTTCGCCCCTGGGGCGAACACCGCACCCCCGACCCCTTAGAAAAGATATAGCACACCATTCCCGATTAAGCCGCACGTTTTGACGCCTCATTCATGGGTCTGTGACAAAAGATGCGGGAGGAGTAGCGCGTCAAAATGTTGTCCGGAATAATAAGAATAAGAACTAGAATGTACATTTCCTGAAGAAAATGTGAGTGGTGCTTGCCGTGGCAAAAAAATCCTCTCGGATGCTATGTTGTGTGTACTGGATTCTCACCCGAAACAAAAGAGGCCACCCCCAAGTCTGTACGATGTTGTGGAGCTGAGATATGTCCTATTCATGCGTTTGTACGGTTGCTAGGGTACTCTATATGGTTGCTATGGAGTGGCTATACAATTTATGGGGTGACATTTAAAGACTATTTGCCAGTCTGAGTCAAAAGACCCAACCCCCATGCCTCTACGATGTTCTGATGCAGAGATATAGGTCCTTGTAAACGGTTGCTAGGGTACTCTGCTTGGTTGCTATGGAGGGGCTTGGCAGCATCCAATGATGATACTGCTTGTCTGTATGAATGATATAAACCAACCCCCATGTCTCTAGGATGTTCTGAGGCAGAGATATAGGTCTTGGTAAACGGTTGCTAGGGTATTCTGTTTGGTTGCTATGGAGGGGTTTGGCAGCATCCAATGATGATACTGCTTGTCTGTATGAATGATATAAACCAACCCCCATGCCTCTATGATGTTCTGAAGCAGAGATATAGGTCTTGGTATACGGTTGCTAGGGTACTCTGTTTGGTTGCTAGGGGGGCTTGGCAGCATCCAATGATGATACTGCTTGTCTGTATGAATGATATAAACCAACCCCCATGTCTCTACGATGTTCCGAAGCAGAGATATAGGTCTTGGTAAACGGTTGCTAGGGTACTCTGTTTGGTTGCTATGGAGGGGTTTGGCAGCATCCAATGATGATACTGCTTGTCTGTATGAATGATATAAACCAACCCCCATGCCTCTATGATGTTCTGAAGCAGAGATATAGGTCTTGGTATACGGTTGCTAGGGTACTCTGTTTGGTTGCTAGGGGGGCTTGGCAGCATCCAATGATGATACTGCTTGTCTGTATGAATGATATAAACCAACCCCCATGTCTCTACGATGTTCCGAAGCAGAGATATAGGTCTTGGTATACGGTTGCTAGGGTACTCTGTTTGGTTGCTAGGGGGGCTTGGCAGCATCCAATGATGATACTGCTTGTCTGTATGAATGATATAAACCAACCCCCATGTCTCTATGATGTTCTGAGGCAGAGATATAGGTCTTGGTATATGGTTGCTAGGGTACTCTGTTTGGTTGCTAAGGGGGCTTGGCAGCATCCAATGATGATAGTGCTTGTCTGTATGAATGATATAAACCAACCCCCATGTCTCTATGATGTTCTGAAGCAGAGATATAGGTCTTGGTATATGGTTGCTAGGGTACTCTGTTTGGTTGCTAAGGGGGCTTGACAGCATCCAATGATGATACTGCTTGTCTGTATGAATGATATAAACCAACCCCCATGCCTCTATGATGTTCTGAAGCAGAGATATAGGTCTTGGTATACGGTTGCTAGGGTACTCTGTTTGGTTGCTAGGGGGGCTTGGCAGCATCCAATGATGATACTGCTTGTCTGTATGAATGATATAAACCAACCCCCATGCCTCTATGATGTTCTGAAGCAGAGATATAGGTCTTGGTATACGGTTGCTAGGGTACTCTGTTTGGTTGCTAGGGGGGCTTGGCAGCATCCAATGATGATACTGCTTGTCTGTATGAATGATATAAACCAACCCCCATGCCTCTATGATGTTCTGAAGCAGAGATATAGGTCTTGGTATACGGTTGCTAGGGTACTCTGTTTGGTTGCTAGGGGGGCTTGGCAGCATCCAATGATGATACTGCTTGTCTGTATGAATGATATAAACCAACCCCCATGTCTCTACAATGTTCTGATGCAGAGATATAGGTCTTGTTATACGGTTGCTAGGGTACTCTGTTTGGTTGCTATGGAGTGGCTTGGCAGCATCCAATGACAATACTCCAAAGGCTGCTTGTCAGTATGAATGATATAAAACAACCCCCATGCCTCTATGATGTTCTGAGGCAGAGATGTAGGCCTTGATTAACGGTTGCTAGGCTGCTTGATAATGGTTGCTAGGGCGTGGCTAGGAAGAGTTGAAGGTGATTTGTGATTGGCTGTTGATGCCCCGAGTCAAACAAACCCACCCTCGTGTTTCTATGACACTTCTATCCAAAGATATCCCTTTGATCTCTTTCAATGGAAGTCTATGGGATCAGTTGCTAGGGAGCTCTAAATGGTTGCTAGGGCGTGGCTTCATAGGTTGACAATCATCCTGAGATAGTGATTGGCTGTCTGAGTAAATTGAGGCCACCCCCTTGTCTCTGAGACACTGTGAGCCAGAGCTATGGTCAATACAAAATCCCTATGCAATTTCCCATAGTAAGAGAAACATGAGTTTTATGGGACGTCCCTCCCCATTATAAGTCAATGGGGGAAATTTAGGCAGCTCCTGCACCCCAGGGGTACAACTCACACCCCTTTGCGATGTGTCATCTTAAAGGGCCTGTCAGCCTCTTCAAATGAGGTGACACACGAGTTTCTACGAAATCCTCGCTCAGAGTTATGACTCGTTAAAATTTTTTGCAATGTTAAGTCTATGGGATTTTTTTCGCTACTTTTTCGCCCCTGGGGCGAACACCGCACCCCCGACCCCTTAGAAAAGATATAGCACACCATTCCCGATTAAGCCGCACGTTTTGACACCTCATTCATGGGTCTGTGACAAAAACTGTGGGAGGAGTAGCGCGCCGAAATGTTGTGTGGAATAATAATAATAATAAACCGATCTGGGGTGAGATATTAAATATTAATGCCTTGCTACGCAAGCACCAATAATAATTTTAAGTGTTTTAATAACAATATTGATGCCTTGCTTGGCAAGCATCAATAATAAGTATGTTTGAGAGTGATGGTGATGCCTTGCTACGCAAGGCATCACTAAAACTCGTTCTGGGGCTAGATAGTAATAGTGATGCCTTGCTACGCAAGCACCACTAATAATAAACCGTTCCTGGGTTACATAGTATATATACGCCTTGCTAAACGAGCTCCACGAATATTAATAAGTATGGAGAATAACAATATTGATGCCTTGCTTCGCAAGGCACACTAATAAGTATGTTTGAGAGTGATGGTGATGCCTTGCTTCGCAAGGCATCACTAAAACCGCTCTGGGGCAAGATAGTAATAGTGATGCCTTGCTACGCAAGCACCACTAATAATAAGTTTAAGTACAATATCAGTAAGTTGGCTCTTCCAAGCCAACTTAATTAAAGCTGCAAGCATTGATGAAAGGGCCCTCGCACCCGGTGCATTTAAGTATATAAAAATAGGAGGACTGCGTCAGTCATTTGTATTTGCCACACTTCCTGCTACAAGCTGGTGGCGCTATGACTATAACTCAATTTTGCCATGTGATGTGTTCAAACATGTGAAGTTTGGGGCAGTTACTAGCACGTAGCCAAGAGTCGCTTGATTTAATGTTTTCTAGCATGTTTGGGACTTGATGGCATATTTAAATGAGTTTCAGGGAATGAATTACAGTGTAAAGCATGCCATTTCCTGTTGCCAGCGGGTGGCGCTATGACTGAATATTGTCATGTTGATGTCTTCAGGTCAGAGCTCTTATCAAACATGTGAAGTTTGGGGTGTATCAGACATTGTATGCTAGCCTGACAAGCCAGAGCCACATCAAGATGTTGGGTCTGGGATCACAACATTGGCTGGGCTCAATCCGAGGGGCGAGATAAACGGTTGTCTTTCAGATTCCCTCTATACGCAATTGACCTATCGTAAGCCCCTCCCATCGAACGCCGATGAGCCAATGGCAGTTGAGTATCAGTTGCGCTGGGACCGGAAATCGGACATCTTTAGGTTTCAGCGTCATAGAGAAACATTGGAAAATCCGAAGCTGTCATCAGTTTGATGGTGTTTATGCTACAAAAATGGTAAATGTCGTGTCTGAGGAACTGTAACACTGATTCCAGGGATCCTGAGAGGATTTTCTGGTTGTCATACTCTCATTAAGTTACGATTAAAGTTAGTAATTCCCTGCTAACATACAAACCGACTAACTATAACTAACTGTTCTCATGCAACGGTGTAGGTCAGAAACACGAAGGTCTACATTTCAGTGCATCTCTCCTAGGGCTGTCAAAAGATTAATCGCGATTAATCGCATCCAATATAAAAGTTTGTGTTTACATAATATTAGTGTGTGTACTCTGTTAATTATTATTTATATATAAATACACACACATTCATGTATATATTTAAGAAATATTTGCATGTATATACTGTATATACATTTATATAATCTATAATATATATAAATATAAATGTTTTATATAGAAAAATAATATTTTTTTCTTAAATATATACATGAATGTGTGTGTATTTATATATAAATAATAATTAACAGAGTACACACACATATATTATGTAAACACAAACTTTTATTTTGGATGCGATTAATCGCGATTAATCTTTTGACAGCCCTAAATATCTCCATATTAAACTGATTCAATGTGAATTTCTGTAATCTTACCTGCGGTACATGAACAGTGTTGTTATCATCTGCGATCGTAACAAGAGGCTTCTCCCGTTTGCATTGAGATCTGTAAACCATCGCTTCCAAATTAATCTCTCACCATATTTATTTTATTTCTGTGAGTTTCGATATGTTTAAAGGTCTGCATTATCTGTCTTATAAGGAGGACTCTTATTTTGACGGGTGCAGAGCCGGCCCAAGGCATAGGCGAATTAAGCGGCTGTGTAGGGCCACCTTGGCCACCAGGGGCCCCCAAGAGCACATGAAATGACTTTTCGCTGTATGTTATTTTGATGATTGAAATCGCGAAATGGCCTTAAAGGTCTCATGGCATGAAATGTTCATTTTATGAGGTTTTTCAACATTAATATGAGTTCCCCTAGCCTGAATATTGACCCCAAGTGGATAGAAATGTTGATCGGTGTAAACCCGAGTTCTGGCTGTCTTTCTCTGCCTTTGAGAACATGACAGGCCAGACGAGCCAATCCTGAAGTCTCCTGGTTTGACGTCCAAGCAGGAACGGTTTCCTCCCTTTCCTCCACTCAGAGAATCTGGCTCATGCAAACGCTCGAGAGATCATGGGTTGTGAACGAGTGAACACTGGCAGTTTCTCAGTGTTTGGATGTACAAATGAAAACAGAAGTCTTTTTTCAGTTCCTTCTGATCTGTGATCAGTGATTTCTGATGTGTAGCTAATTATTTATTATTCGTGCACACAATGCGGCTTCTCTCTCTCCAGACAGAACGGTGTTTTCTATCTTGTGAGTCAGTGTTTTTGTACGTCCTCGTCGTGTCTATCGGTTCTAAAATGTGCATACAGTTATGAGTTTCTGCTCAACATCAGCAGAGTCACGTCTTTAGAGATAAACCTCACGCACGCCGAAGCTCGGGCCGCTCGGCCTTCATCATCCCCGACCCCCAGTACTGCATCTGCCCACAGCGGAGGCACCAAACGCGGGTGAGATTAGGCAGACGGGGGTAAGCGTGAGCATATCCGGGCTAGCCAGCCTAGCCCCACAATAAACTGGATTACATTCGATTACTGCTGTTGTATCTTTGTTTGCGCTGTGTACTCAACGCGCGTCACTGACGCTTTTATTTTATTTTAAAAATAATGTTATTATCAACACTTACTCGTAACTCGTTCATCTCGACAGCTGTAATGGTACTTTGCATGTGTTACAAAGTTGGTAATAATGATGAAGACGGACTCGGTGTGACTGGGACTCGTGTTTATTCAGAACTCTCAGATACAAACACAATAAACTCGCGCTGACAGACAGCGCTCTCATAACTCAGTAGTTACTATAAATAACTTTGTTAGCAATCGCTCATCTCCGTCTCTGGTACGTTAGTGATGTCCGGTTCGCGAACGATCTTTCTTTTGAACCAGTTCTTTTTAGTGAACCGAATCAGTTCACCAAATCGGACTGAATCGTTCTAAACGGTTCGCGTCTCCAGTCAGCGCTGATCCATAATTTACTTAAGTTACTAACTTTCTGACATGAGTGACAGTCCCTCCGACTAGAAATAGACTAATAACCTGAAGTATATGCTGTAACTACAACAGTTCAGACATGCTGAGAACTGATGTGAAGTGAACTCAGGTCCATCCGTCTCTCTGGCAGCAGCTCCTGCGTCGTAGACCAAGTTAAACCACGCCCCCTCCGCTCATTTAAAATGCAAAGATGTCAGCCAATCACAACAGTGGGCGTTTTTACTGAAGTCTCACAGCAGACACGTCTCTTGAAGCAGGGCATTCAGCCACAGGGCAAACAGCAGTATAGAAAAAATGCCTTTTATTTCTAAATTATGACATTTTATGATGTAAAAGTCATACTAACAATATAAGTACACCTCAGGAAACATTATAAAATAATAGAAAAATGCCATGCCATGGGACCTTTAAACACTTACTAAATAAACTGCAAAATGTTACGTTTTCTAATATATGCACGGATTGATTCTGACAGCTCTGCACCTGCTTGCGGAGTTCAAAGTCCAAACTGCAAGAAAACTCAGCGCTAAAACGTAACGTAAAACGTTTATGAATGGATGGGTTTGAGAATGCGCTATGGTTTAGTGTGAATATCTTGTCTGTCGTTCTGCATGTTTTGGAGTAGGCTACAGCAGAGCTTCCAGTTTCTCAGTAGATGTTTTTCTTCAAGTGCTATATCGTCCCCTTGGAATTATAAATTGTGTAGCCTACATTTTGGAAGTTTTTATTTAGAAAATGTAAAGGTTTTTATAAACAGTCGAATGTAATACAAAAAAATCTTTCGCCAAAATAAAAGCTCTGTTGTTTGAAAGAAATCAACATTTCTTGTTTTTAAAATAAGTCTTTTCTGCTCACCAAGGCTGCATTTTATTTGATCAAAAATACTGTAAAAACAGTAGGCTAATATTGTGAAATATTATTATAATGTAAAACAGCTGTTTTCTAAGTAATGTATTCCTGTGATCAAAGCTGAATTAATCATCATTACTCCAGTCTTCAGAGTCACATGATCCTTCAGAAATCATTCTAATATGATTATTTGATGCTCAAGAAACATTTATGATTATCAGTGTTGAAAAGAGTTGTGTACAATGTTTTTAGGATTTTTTTTGAAAGCTTTCTATTTCAGAGAAATGCTGTTCTTTTGAACCTTCTATTCATCAAAGAATCTTGGGGAAAAAAGTGAGCATATTCAGCATAAGAGACTACTTAAAAAAAAAAAGTACATATTCCAGTGTGAACTGCAGTACTGTAAGGCTTTGAATATTAACCCCTGATCACTCCTGTGGGTTTGCTACTGTTACAATTAAAAACCTTATAAGGGTAAAAACATGACAGCCAGACATGATGTAAACAACACCGCTACAGCTACTAACATTGATACTGGGTGTGCGAATTATCAAGAATTGACAATAGTCAATCGTATTGGTGCACCGAGGGGGCCTCAATTAAACTTCTGCTTAGGGCCCCATAAGGGCTTGGGCCGGCCCTGGACGGGTGTTATAGTCGACGGGTAGTGAAAGGGAGAGCTCGCACGCAGTTTATCGGAGTTGTTTTGCAGATACAAAGTTCACCAGTTATTAACTGCACCCTCGAAAAGCATAAGGTCTGTGTATATGTGTGTTTACTGTGAGTGTTTTTGTGTAATTTTCTGTGTATGTTAATGGTAATGCAACGGAGAGAGGGCTAGAGAGAGAGTTTGTGAATGAGACGTTAATGCGCACTTCTTATGCTTTGTTTGTTCAGCTCTTACGAAGATTTTTTGGAGTGAAAAAGGACATAATAAACTTGATAAACCATCAGTAAAGTTTGGCCATCATTCGGACGGGATATACGCTACAATCTGTGTCCAAAAACATCTTGGGATAAGGTTTTCACACTGACAGCTGTTATTGTAAGATATAGCAACTTTGTTTGTTTGTCAGAGTTAGCAACAGTAACTAAGGGGGGCGGGGCTTAACGATAAGTCAATTAGATAGCGTTACAACCAACCAGAGCAATGACGAAGGTAAAGCGGAGCTAGTTGATGGATTAAACTTTCGCCGTATCACATCTTCCTTTCTTAAGAATGACTTCAGTGCCGTTCTTTGTTCTTTCCTCAAAGAAAAGCTGAACTCCAAGTCTTCCAGAGTCGATTGAAAAGACCGTCGTTCGCCAGCTTCTGTGTTTACGAGTGGCACACGGAACCTGCGGACATTATGTTAAGCCCCGCCCACCGACTCTATACACAATGTGATTGGCCTGACCAGAGTTTGTTTTTTTCCAGCTCGCAAGCCAACGGAGAGTTGCTAGACGACCCTGACTGCAAATTACATCTGCGTCCGCTAGGGGGCGTCTAGATTTATAGGCTAATTGTATGTCCGAGTTACAACAACTTCCTGTTTCATGGCGAAACATGGACACGCCCTTTGCCACACCACGGACACGCCCTTCAGGGAAAACTCAAGATCTGCGCAATTTAACATCACAAAGGCCTTAAGATTAGACTGACCAAATATGAGGATGATCTGATTATGCTGTTTCCAGTACAACGTACAACAAGAAAATTCAAAATATCTCACTTCCTGTTGGTTTTCAGATTTTGCTCCCAGAGACTTTTTTGTAGGTATTGGGCGGTTACATGTGTCTACCGAAATTCATACTTATACGTGAAACATAGCGCGAACGACACTTAATTTAAATGTTATA
>JARQWZ010003375.1:90000-127500 GCA_033150135.1 Gobio occitaniae | reverse complement strand
CACACACACACAGTTTAAACAACACATGACTTTACTACTCAAAAAGAGTCATTTAACTTTACTTAATGTCTTAAAGCTGCAGTGTGTAATATTTATGAGGATCTATTGACAGAAATGCAATATAATATACATAACTATGTTTTCAGTCCTTACATAATGAACCGCTATGTTTTTATTACCTTAGAATGAGCCGTTTCTATCAACACACACCTCAGGTCCCTTACAGTGAAGCCGCCATTTTGTGCCGTCATGCTTCTACGGTGGCCCTAAAGGGACAAACTTCTCTACAGAGCGCTAGCTACTCTCTGCGGTCTCAGACGACCACACCTTTGTCCTGTGTGGGCCACCGTAGCTTCTCTATGTGCTCAGAAAGGGAGGGGTGAGCGGGTGCAATTCACAACTTCACCACTAGATGCCGCTAAAATCATGTAAAATTGTAAAAATCGTGTAATCTGTACTACACATACTATGCCTTGTTTTTGACTTTTTGTGCAGTTTATCTTTCAGTAATTGCATTCACTAATTTCCTAAAGTCATCTTAAATGTTGAATTGTCAATACAACTGAAAATTTGAGAGAACATCACATAATTGATGTTGAACTCGCCATTATGGTGATCAGTGTTATCTTCGGTTGGGCACTTTAAACTCCATTTATCTGTGCCCCCTGACCCCAAAACCAGTCCTGCGTCTCACGGGTATATTTGTGATGATCCATTTTTCTTTTATGCCAAAAATCATTAGGATATTAAGATCATGTTCATGAAGATATTTAGTAAATGTCCTACCGTAAATGTATTATTAGTAGTAATATATGCATTGCTGAGGACTTCATCTGCTCAACTTTAAAAGAGATTTTTTTGCACCCTCAGATTCCAGGTTTTCATTATTATCCGATCATAACAAACCACACATCAATGGGAAGCTTATTTGTTCAGCTTTCTAGTGAGTTGTATACATGTTAATAATTAAAAAAAAGCCCCTTATGACTGGTTTTGTGGTCCAGGGTCAAGTATTATTGTAAATCTCTTCCTATTGATCACAGTTATTTGGTTTCAAAGAAAGGGAAGTAATAATAAATGGGTTGATTTTAAAAGGTGACCTAACTTCTAACTAAATCATTCATTATTTAGTCAGAAGTTAGGTAACCTTTTAAAAGCTTTCTACTTATTACTTACTTTTATGTCAAATAGTGATCTATAAGAGTTTTATTGCTAACACTTAAACACACTTATTGTTAAACTTTGAATTGTTTTACCAACATGTCCTCCAACCAATACGCCTATATATAGGTCGTTTTTTCACTTCCCTGAAATAATGCGATCATGCAATTGTGGGTTCGATCCCAGGGAACGCATGTGATCATAAAGTGTCTATGCACTATACATCATTGGGTGATGAAAAAATGATTTTTGCTAAATGGAAATATCGCCACCTTGGAATTATAAGGTTCTATCTGCATTCTGACTGGTTTGGAGATATTGAGCTATTATAATATTGATATTTTGCATTCCATTTGACTGTGTAAAAAGAAACTTTTTATTTTCTAAATAAAAAAATCCTAAAAACTTTTTAAAAAAAACAACATCACATAATGTAAAAAAGTTGTCACAGAATAAGAATATGTGAATAACTAAATTTTGACAAAAATGTCAGATAGAACCTTATAATTCCAAGGGGACGATATGACAAATGATGGTAAAAAGTCCACACATTGCATTTAAATGATTTAGGGCTGTCAAAAGATTAATCGCGATTAATCGCATCCAAAATAAAAGTTTGTGTTTACATAATATATGTGTGTGTACTCTGTTAATTATTATTTACATATAAATACACACACAAGCATGTATATATTTAAGAAATTTTTTTCATTTTTATATATAAAACATTTATATTTATATACATTATAGATTATATAAATGTGTATACAGTATATACATGCAAATATTTCTTAAATAAATACATGAATGTGTGTGTATTTATATATAAATAATAATTAACAGAGTACACACACATATATTATGTAAACACAAACTTTTATTTTGGATGCGATTAATCGCGATTAATCTTTTGACAGCCCTAAAATGATCACGTATTTTGATTGATAACGACAGTCATACGCCATTTCACGACAGAAGTAACACGACTCTGTCATTATTTTTACGCCAGCTAGAGGGCGCGTGACTTTAAAACGTAAATAAAGGTGGTAATAAGGTGCTTGAAAAACGACCTATAGAGTCTGGTTTTTGGAGGACAGTCTGATGTTTTGATATAATCGCTTTATATTTGTGGCAATGCAGTTGACCGTACTCTAGTCACACACACTTCAACATTCAGTGTGTCTTGGTTTTGTTTCATGTTCATATTTCATGTCTTTTATTTTGAAGTTTATCACTGTCATGTTTCCTGGTTTGTCATGTGCTTCCCTAGTCTCTTGCGTCATGTTGTCATTGGTCCATTGTCTTGATTCTTCACAGGTGTGTCTTGTTTAGTCATTAGTCCGTGTGTATTTAAGCCCTCATGTTTGCCATGTCCCCTTGGTTAGCTTTGTTATATTTAATCCACTGTTGGTGAGTTCATGGTTCAAGTCAAGTCAGTTCAATTCCTTGTTTGTTTTGTTCACTTATAATTAAACTGCACTTGGGTTCTTAAATGGTGCATCCAGTGGATCCTTCGTTACACAGTGGTAGCTATAGTAAGTCAAGAGTAAATCTAGAGTAAATGATCAAGTCCTTTGGTTAATATAATTCACTTACACAAGAGTTCTACTAACTAAGCATTTGTCAAAATATTCCTATTTCACTTTACTTGCTTTTTTAAAGTCTATCTAATTAGATTTTAGATTCAGGTTAGGGTTGACATGCACCTGCAAAGTTACTTATAGTTAGTTGAATGTCTAAAATAAAGAGTTACCTGCATAAATGTCAGTCTTTTCTCACACAGAGAATCACATGACTTCCAATTTTTGGATTTAGTTTTGGAGCCTCTGGTCACTGTCAGCTTTCATTGCATAATGACGTTTTATATTCTGCTATACATCACTTCTTATGTTCCACGGAGGAATGAAATACATAAAATGGAGTAAATAATGACAGAAGCTCCAAAAGAAGACCCGAATAACCCCTTCGCTTATATTCCCACAGAAACACAAGCACTGGAGTGAAAGGAACATATTTCACCAAACATTATTAAATCAAGATACATTTACTGGAGAAGAGAAATGACTGAAGGCATTAAGATTTGCTTTCTGAGAAATGTCTCAAAATAAAGTGACTTTACACTTAACTAGAACAAATATCTGCCAGTGGGGTCAGATAAATAAACTTTGAAAGCATTTTTCATATCTTCCGTCATTGTGCTTCTCCAGTAAATGTGTTTTTTTCAGGATCACACGAACCTGTGTGTGCCGTCCAGCGCCCGTGCGAGTGTGAGCAGAGGTTTCCTGACTCTCTTCCGGAGGTTGTGTTGGAGGAGCGGCAGACACGCGTTCCACACACACACACACACCGCTTGAGTCGCACGCGCATCTCCTTCCTTCAGCGCCATCTGCAGTAACGCATCCAGCCGGACGATCACACTCAGCTGGAGCTGCAAGAGCCAAGACAAGAGCAAATAAAACACACTTATTTGATCAGAGATGCATGTGAAACTTGATCTTGTCGTAGTGGAGTCATTGTTAAAGCGTTAGTTCACCCAATAATGAAAATTGTGTCATTAATGACTGAGCCTCATGTGGTTGGACACCCGTCAGACCTCCGTTCATCTTCAGACACAAATGAAGATATTTTAGTGTAAAGCTGATGCTCTGAAAGGCCTCCATTGGCTCAACTTTACACTCTCAAGACCCTTAAAAGACACTAAAGACTAAAGTTACAAAGTCCATCTCACTACAGCGGCTCTACAATAACTTTATGAATCGGCGAGAATAGTTTTTGTGCGCAAAAAAACCCTAAATAACGACTTATATAGTGATGACGATTTCAAAACACGGCCTCATGAAGCTTCGAAGCGTTATGAATCAGTGAGTCGATTCAGCAGTTTGGAGCGTTATGAATCAGTGAGTCGATTCAGCAGTTTGGAGCGTTATGAATCAGTGAATCGATTCAGCGGTTTGAAGCGTTATGAATCAGTGAGTCGATTCAGCAGTTTGGAGCGTTATGAATCAGTGAGTCGATTCAGCGGTTTGAAGCGTTATGAATCAGTGAGTCGATTCAGCGGTTTGAAGCGTAATGAATCAGTGAGTCGATTCAGCAGTTGAAGCGTTATGAATCAGTGAGTCGATTCAGCAGTTTGGAGCGTTATGAATCAGTGAGTCGATTCAGCAGTTTGAATCGCCAAATTTCAGCAGTTTGGCGGTTTGACACGCGATCCGAATCATCATTCAGCTCACTGATTCATAACGCTTCGAAGCTTCATGAGGCCGTGTTTTGAAATCGTCATCACTATATAAGTCTTTATTTAGGGTTTTTTTGCGCACAAAAACTATTGTCGCCGATTCATAAAGTTATTGTAGAGCCGCTGTAGTGAGATGGACTTTGTAACGACGTCTTTAGTACCTTTTAAGGGTCTTGAGAGTGAACCGTGCCATTGTGTCAATGGAGGCCTTTCAGAGGCATCAGATTTACACTAAAATATCTTCATTTGTGTCTGAAGATGAACGGAGGTCTGACGGGTGTCCAACCACATGAGGCTCAGTCATTAATGACACAATTTTCATTTTTGGGTGAACTAACCCTTTAAGCATGCACAGTAAATTCCCCGGGGAATTAACAGAGGTTTAGATGTCGATGATTTATTGAAAATGTTTGGTCGCCATTATGGAGATCAGTGTTTCGTTTAGTTGGCCAGTTTGACTCGTGGCTTTTTATATTAGTTTTTGATTTTTGTAACAAAACACATAATTTGTCACAAAGGAATCCATAAACAAAGATGGTCAGGTGATATATCTTTCATCATCATAAAGAAAGATTATTGACTAATGCCATCATTTTCTCGACCCCAGATATAATTTTGTCTTCTAATTTTGTTTTTAATGTAAAAGTGCAAGAATATTAAAAATCGTTTTCGGGGGAACACTTTAGTTTAGGGTCCACTTCTCACTATTAACTACTTGCTTATTATCATGCAATTATCATTTATTTATCATGCTTATTATCATGCATATTACTAGGATATTGTCTGTTTATTAGTACTTATAAAGCACATATTAATGCCTTATTCTACATCCCATAATCCTACCCAATACCTAAACCTAACAATGACCTTACTAACTATTAATAAGCAGTAATTAGGAGTTTACTGAGGAAAAAGTCATAGTTAATAGTTAGTTAATAGTGAGAACCTAAACTGAAGTGTGAACGTTTTTGGTAATTGAAACAAAGCTGAAATAAAATATAAATATTACATTATTAAAATTAAACTATAAACTAAAGTCGTTATTTTGATTTTTTTTTCGCACAAAAACTATTGTTGTCGCTTCGTAAAATGATTGTAGAGTCACTGTAGTGAGATGGACTTTGTAATGATGTTTTTAGTGCCTTTTATGGGTCTTGTGAGTGTAAATGTACTGAATGCCAATGGAGGCCTATCTGAAGCCTTTCTCAGCATCAGCTTTACACTAAAATATCTTCATTTGTGTTCCGAAGATGAACGGAGGTCTGACGGGTGAGTAACTAATGACAGAATTTTCATTTTTGGGTGAACTAACCCTTTAACGTTACTGTAGTCTGAAGCAGAGCAGGACCGAGTGTTGTATAGCGATTGTTAATATGATGAACGCAACACACACCTCGCGAGCGGCGGGACTTTTATTATGCCACAGTCGCCGGCGCCACTTCCGCTCCTCCGCTCATGAGTGGGAGGTAACGCAGCTCTGTTGATCATATTACACACATCTGAGTGTGTTGATGATGGGATGGCGTGACTCTGTGCGTTCTCTCGCCGGCTGCTATGACACTTGTTCACACTGCAGTGAGAGGAAAGCGCTTCTGATGCAGAAACTAACGCAGATATGATGTCATCGACAGGCCACGCCCCTCACACGTCCCGGTTCCTCCCAGCATCTCACGATTTACAAATAGTTGGAAACATTTGGGATTGGGACAAGGGAGAGGATTGGGACAAGGACAAGGGAGAGGATTGGGACAAGGGCAAGGGAGAGGAATGGGACAAGGGCAAGGGAGAGGATTGGGACAAGGGCAAGGGAGAGGATTGGGACAAGGACAAGGGAGAGGAATGGGACAAGAACAAGGGAGAGGATTGGGACAAGGACAAGGGAGAGGATTGGGACAAGGGCAAGGGAGAGGAATGGTACAAGGGCAAGGGAGAGGAATGGGACAAGGACAAGGGAGAGGATTGGGACAAGGACAAGGGAGAGGAATGGGACAAGGGTAAGGGAGAGGAATGGGACAAGGACAAGGGAGAGGAATGGGACAAGGACAAGGGAGAGGATTGGGACAAGGGCAAGGGAGAGGATTGGGACAAGGACAAGGGAGAGGAATGGTACAAGGGCAAGGGAGAGGAATGGGACAAGGACAAGGGAGAGGATTGGGACAAGGACAAGGGAGAGGAATGGGACAAGGGTAAGGGAGAGGAATGGGACAAGGACAAGGGAGAGGAATGGGACAAGGGCAAGGGAGAGGATTGGGACAAGGACAAGGGAGAGGAATGGGACAAGGACAAGGGAGAGGATTGGGACAAGGACAAGAGAGAGGAATGGGACAAGGGCAAGGGAGAGGATTGGGACAAGGACAAGAGAGAGGATTGGGACAAGGACAAGGGAGAGGAATGGGACAAGGGCAAGGGAGAGGATTGGGACAAGGACAAGGAAGAGGAATGGGACAAGGACAAGGGAGAGGATTGGGACAAGGACAAGAGAGAGGAATGGGACAAGGACAAGAGAGAGGATTGGGACAAGGACAAGGGAGAGGAATGGGACAAGGACAAGGGAGAGGATTGGGACAAGGACAAGGGAGAGGAATGGGACAAGGACAAGGGAGAGGATTGGGACAAGGACAAGAGAGAGGATTGGGACAAGGACAAGGGAGAGGAATGGGACAAGGACAAGAGAGAGGATTGGGACAAGGACAAGAGAGAGGATTGGGACAAGGACAAGGGAGAGGAATGGGACAAGGACAAGGACAAGGGAGAGGATTGGGACAAGGACAAGGGAGAGGATTGGGACAAGGACAAGGGAGAGGAATGGGACAAGGACAAGAGAGAGGATTGGGACAAGGGCAAGGGAGAGGATTGGGACAAGGACAAGGACAAGGGAGAGGATTGGGACAAGGGAAAGGTAGAGATTGAGGAGTTAGAAAGCATGGTGGTGGTGCTCAAAGAATGGCCAGAATTTGGGTAACTGATGAAATAAGAACTACTAGACCATGGCATAAACCACAGGCTATCATAGAGAGGGGCTGGTGAACGAGTACAGCCAAATCTCAGCCAGGACACAGTGACATCCATTATTCAGATTTTTCCAGAAACCAACAGGTATGATATTGTATAAGGGCTTCTCCTTCTGCAAAGTGTAAATGCTTTTACCATGTATTACAGTGACTGTATGCCTCTGGTCCCTAACTGTATTTTGTCTATCTAAGGATTCAACATCTACCTGGATGAGGAAAGCTCCTAAATATAGAACAGGAACTTGTTATTGTCAACATGATGATTGCTGATAATGAAATAAAACTGAAGGGCATTCTATAAAGCTGGGTGAGATGGGTCATTCATTTTTTGTATTGAATTTCTGCAGCAAAAGAAACAAAATGCATGCATTTACTAAACCCAACAAAACACAAATGTGGAGATTCTTCAAAAAACAATCAATAAAATATACAGTCTATTGTATAAGGGCAGATCTGACACATAAAATAATGCAGTTTCTGTAATTCCATCTAGTGTTAGTGTTTTTATGACATTGTGCTATGATTGACTAAATGTTCCTGTTTGAAGAGAAAGTGTTTGGGTTTTAGTGAATTATTGTATTTGGAAAATTAGTTTTGGAGTTTAGTTTACAATGTGTGATTTTGAGCATGAAATGAACCGTTTTGGCAGTTGCGTGATGTAGGTGTGGTGCTGCGTTAAGAGTTTAGGAAATTTGATAAACGTATTGAAAAAAATTATTGTAAAAAAACTGTAAATGTGCTATAGAAATAAATAAATGAAAGCATGAATATATGAACAGCTCTGGAGAAGGAAAAACTATGGGATTGGATGGGGGGGGAAAAATCACACCTCGAGCGCACATCTCTGCCTGAATCAATATTAATATCCTTTCCAAACCACCCAATAATTTCCCAAACATAAACAGTCCACATTAATAAACCATCAACCCCTTCTGGGTCTGAAGAAGAAAACAGGAAGCAGCACCTCCACACTGGATCTGGAGTAATTCTCAATCCCGTCTCTGCGTTTGTTCAGGTCGAGCTCACACTGCACACACTCCATCATTAGGCGCTGGCCGACCTTCAGGAACAGAACACGAGATGTTTGTGTTTACAGGAACAATGGAGCAGGCGTGAGTGTGAGAAAGGAGCGCGGCTTACGGTGAGATCTGAGGCTCTGAGCTCCTTCAGGCAGTCGGACGTCAGCTGATTCTGCTGAAGCTCCAGCGAGAGGAACGCCAGCTCTAACAGCAACACAACCCTGAAAACAGGAGGAACAACTCAAAGCAGATCCTACTCGCCAACCATTAGTGTGTCAGTGCCTGGTTGCATAAAGCACCTTAAGTGTAATTTCCCCTTAAGTTCGCCCTTATGTTTCCCTTAAACCTAAGAGTGTTGCAGAAAAGTGTTACTTAAGGGTTTCTTTAAGTGAAACGTCATAAACACTTAGAATTCCCCTTAAATGCTGTTTTTTTTCACTTAAGTAATCCCTTAAAAAGCGTTAAGTGTTGCATAAAACCCCTTAACGGTAATTTCTCTAAGTATAACTCAAGGTTTGGAAATCGTAACGTTAAGAGTAACGCAGACAAAAATAAGATGACATGACTGAACCAGCTGAAGATCATTATGTGCCAAGAAGAGTTTTTAGGGATAGGGAGAATTAGGGCTGTCAAAAGATTAATCGCGATTAATCGCATCCAAAATAAAAGTTTGTGTTTACATAATATATGTGTGTGTACTCTGTTCATTATTATTTATATATAAATACACACACATTCATGTATATATTTAAGAAAAAAATATTATTTTTATATATAAAACATTTATATTTATATATATTATAGATTAGATACAGTATATACATGCAAATATTTCTTAAATATGTACATGAATGTGTGTGTATTTATATATAAATAATAATTAACAGAGTACACACACATATATTATGTAAACACAAGCTTTTACTTTGGATGCGATTAATCGCGATTAATCTTTTGACAGCCCTAGGGAGAACCTTTGGACCATCTTAGCGATGAAAAATTGTTGCAAGAATACACCGATTTGACCATCACACATCGCAACCACTGACACTGAACACTTGCAGTCATGAGTACATTTCTGAACGAGATGAAGAAAAACTCACAGAATTAAAGAAGTCGTTTGACGTTATAACAAGTCATTAATGTCTTTATATGTTTCATATAATAGAACCGAAGCTATAGATTGTGAATTTAAACATTTCTCGTTTACCAGCGGCTAAAGTCAGGAGGACTAGCCGAGGTGAGGCTGTTCCAGGCGGGATCTCACAACATCTTTAAATAGGCGCTATCTTTACAAATAAACCACCAATTTGAGCTTTAAACTACTACATTCTCCACTGAACAACTCTTAAAACTACATTTCGTGACACAATAACAGTAGTATTTCTCAATTTCGCGGCTGCACACAACCACTATGAAAAGCGCAAAAGGACGCGCGTCAATTTCTCTTCAAACGCTTTATACTCGTGTCCATCTCGCTTTAGACGCGCGAATGCATTCAAAGTTCAAGCGTCAAACTTGACGCGAATTTGACGCTCTATTCACGTTTGGTGTGATTAGTGTTAGTGTTTTGCGTATCTATGGCAACAAGACTTTTATAACATGAATCCAGGATCGCTGTCGTGAAACACTTATCCCTTACATAAGAGAACCGTTTAAGAGATGATATGCAACACCCTTAAGTTATTCTCTTAGGTAAGGGGAAATCGCCCCTTGAGTTCAAACTTGAGGGAAAAACTTAAGGTGCTTTATACAACCGGGCAATGGTGCTTACATGCCGGAGAACCTGACAGAATAAATAGCAATAATGAAAGATGCATTTGAAGGGAGTGGGGTAACGCAGGAGAGTGAGTTAGATGTCCAGAAGCTCAACTTTGCTCTGAAATTCAGCAAAAGTTTCTGATCTTTGCAATGCACTATCCCCACTGAAAGCAATCGATTCTCATCGATCCAGGCGCTCACATCAAAACTATTAATATTCAGGCTTTGGTAGTGGAGTAAATAAAAGTTTAGCAGATTAACTTTGGGGTCAGTCAGTCTGAAATGAAAGGGTAAGTTCACCCGAAAATAAAAATAATGTCATTTATTCCTCACCTGTAAGACCTCCGTTCCTCTTCAGAACACAAATGAAGATATCTGTGTTGAAATCTGAAGGCTCAGTGAGGCCTGCATAACCAGCAATGACATTTACACTCTCAAGATCCATTAATGTACTAAACACATATTTAAATCAGTCCATGTGAGTTCAGTGGTTCAATATTAATATTATAAAGACACAAGAATATTTTTGGTGCAGCAAAAAAAAACAGAAATAACGTCTTATATATTGATGGCCGATTTTAAAACACTGCTTCATGAAGCTTCAGAGCGTATCGAATCAGTGAGTCGAATCAGTGAGTTGAATCAGTGAGTTGAATCAGTGATTCAAATCAGTGAGTCAAATCAGTGAGTTGAATCAGTGTATCGAATCAGCGAGTTGAATCAATGTATCGAATCAGCGGTTCGGAGCGCCAAAGTCATGTGATTTCAGCAGTTTGGCGGTTTGATCAAATCATGATTTGACTCGCTGATTCGATACACTGATTCAACTCTCTGATTTGACTCACTGATTCAACTCACTTATTTGACTAATTGATTCAACTCACTGATTTGACTCACTGATTCGATACACTGATCCGACTCGCTAATTTGACTCACTGATTCAACTCACTGATTTGACTCAATGATTCAACTCACTGATTTGACTCACTGATTCGATACACTGATTTGACTCACTGATTCGATACACTGATTTGACTCGCTGATTTGATACACTGATTCGACTCACTGATTTGATTCACTGATTTGACTCACTGATTCGATACACTGATTTGAATCACTGATTCGATACACTGATTCAAATCACTGATTCGATACACTGTTTCGACTCACTGATTCGATAAACTGATTTGACTCACTGATTCGATACACTGATTTAACTCACTGATTCGATACACTGATTCAACTCGCTGATTCGATACACTGATTTGACTCACTGATTCGATACACTGATCTGACTCACTGATTCGACACACTGAGTCGACACACTGAGTCAATACACTGATTTGACTCACTTATTCAACACACTGATTCGATACACTGATTTGACTCACTGATTCGATACACTGATTCGACACACTGATTCGATACACTGATTTGACTCACTGATTCGATACACTGATTCGATACACTGATTTGACACACTGATTCGACTCACTGATTCGACTCACTGATTCGATTCACTGATTCGATACACTGATTTGACTCACTGATTCGATACACTGATTCGACACACTGATTCGACACACTGATTCGATACACTGATTTGACTCACTGATTCGATACACTGATTCGATACACTGATTCGACACACTGATTCGACTCACTGATTCGATACACTGATTCGACTCACTGATTCGATACACTGATTTGACTCACTGATTCGACTCACTGATTCGATACACTGATTCGACACACTGAATCGATACACTGATTTGACTCACTGATTTGATACACTGATTCGACACACTGATTCAACACACTGATTCGACTCACTGATTCGATACACTGATTCGACTCACTGATTCGACTCGCTGATTTGATACGCTACAAAGCTTCATGAAGCAGTGTTTTGAAATCGGCCATCACTAAATAAGTCGTTATTTCGGGGTTTTTTTGGTGGAAAAATAACCAAAAATATTCTCGTGGCTTTATAATATTAATATTGAACCACTGTACTCACATGAACTGATTTAAATATGTGTTTAGTACATTAATGGATCTTGAGAGTGTAAATGTCATTGCTGGTTATGCAGGCCAAATATATTCATGTGTGTTCTGAAGATGAACAGTCTTACGGGTGAGGAACGACATGAGGGTGAGGAATACATGACATTATTTTTATTTTTTGGGTGAACTAACCCTTTAATACTTTTATGCAGGAAGGACGCATTAAACTGCACTGTAAAAAATAAAAACGGTAAAAGACTGTAAAAATTCTACAGTTTAAAACAGTCCATTGGTATAAGAAACTTCCAGAAGTTTCCGTACTATATGCAGTGATTAACTGTAATAGATCTAACCTTACATTTAATTAAATTCCACCGTTAAATACAGTTTTTGGAAGTGAAAAAGAACCAATCATTGTGTAATTTACAGTGAAGAACCGTAAATGGACATTCCCAGAATTCCCTGCGTGACACTTCACATTTGATGTAGTTTCATTGAAATAACTGTTTCTTTTTAGTTTTTTCTAATCAGTTCTGTACATTAGGGTTTAATGTTACATTTAATGTTGTTAAATGAATGTTTATTGCATTTTTAAAATGTCATGTGTGTTATGATGGTGTTAGTGTGTGTGTGAATGACACTGTGCACCTTCTATATATTAGTGTTGTCCTCCTCAAAGCTTTGGTTCATCATGTGATTCTCATCTCCACTGTGATTGGTGGTTGTCAGTATATATCAAAGGTACATTACAGATATTAGTATTTCAATAGGTTGGTAATTTAACATTATTTCAGTTAATTACATTTTTTATACAGCACATGTAATTATTAGAATATAATCCTTTAATTATAAGGTTTTTAACCGTAATTATTGCATTATAAACCTTTAAATTACGGATATGGTGCTGTCCCGTAAAAAACCTAAAACGTTCTGGCAACCACAGCTGCCGTTTTTTTACTGCAAATTTTATGGGATTTTTTTTACAGTGTGATGAAGAGTGGCAGAAAGACATTTATATTTGACATTTAAATGCTTTCTATTCATCAAAGAACCCTGAGAAATTAAATCTATCACAGTTTTCAACACTGATAATAATCATAAATGTGTGTTGATCATCAGATCCTCATATGAGAGTGATTAGTGAAGGATCATCTGAAGACTGGAGTAATGATGATTTGATCACAGGAATAAATGACACTTTACTATATATTCACATAGAGAACAGCTGATCTACACTGGAGGAATATTTCACTGTTTTACTGTATTTATGATCAGATGAATGCAGTCTTGGTGAGCAGAAGAGACATTTCACGAACTTTTAATAATCTTACCAACCCCGAATTTTGCATTTAAAACATTCAGTCTTTCTCTCTTACTCTGTGCAATGAAATGTATTCGCGAAATAAATGTAAAAATAAATAAATGAAAACATGTTTTGCTTAAAACAAGAATAAATATCTGCCAATGTGGTCTGAAAAATGATCTTACACTGCAAAAAATGCTTTTCTTACTTAGTATTTTTGTCTTGTTTTCAGTCCAAATATCTAAAAAATCTTACATTAAGAAGCATTTACTGGACAAGCAAAAGTTTTTGTCTTGTTTTGGGGGAAAATAACTCAAAATGAAGGAAGTTTTTGCTTAAAATAAGCAGAATAATCTTCCAATGGGGTAAGCAAAATAATTTTGTTTTCTGTTTGAATCAAGATTATTTTGCTTACCCCATTGGCAGATTATTCTGCTTATTTTAAGCAAAAACTTCCTTCATTTTGAGTTATTTTCCCCCAAAACAAGACAAAAACTTTTGCTTGTCTAGTAAATGCTTCTTAATGTAAGATTTTTTAGATATTTGGACTGAAAACAAGACAAAAATACTAAGTAAGAAAAGCATTTTTTGCAGTGTGTTTTCCCTTTGGGATTAAGTTAATTTTTCTGACCCCATTGGCAGATATTTGATCTTGTTTTAAGAGTAAATTCACTTGCTATCTTCAGTAATTTTGCTTCTCCAGCAAATGTATCTTCATTTAAGAATGTTTAGATATTTGTACTGGAAAACACTAAATATAAAATCTTTTATTGAACATCAGGATGTGCTGTGACAAGCACCTGTCAGTCAGAGGGATGGACGGCTCGTGATCCAGACAAACGCTGGAGCTGCAGGAGCTGGATGGAGGAGTGGAGTTGAGGACACTGGGTGGAGCGCTGGAGCTGTGTGTGATGGGCGGAGCACTGGATGCAGGGAGGCTGGGTGGAGCGCTGGAGCTGTGCTTGTGTGGATGAGGACTGGATGCTTTGGGTTCTGATGACTGGGTCAGCAGCAGGAACACCTCCTTCAGTGCCTTCACCTCATCTCTCCTTTCATTCACAGCAACCAAACTGTGGAGAACATGCAAACAAACACACTTAGTCTCTGATCTCAGTGCAAAATCATGGGTTCAATTATTAGGAAAAAGATAGACATAACATTATGACCAGGTGAAGTGAGTAATACTGATGATCTCCTGATATATTCGGCAGCAAGTGAACATTTTCGTCCTCAGAGTTGATGTGTTAGAAGCAGGAAAAATGGGCAAGCGTAAGGATTTGAGCGAGTTTGACAAGGGCCAGATTGTGACGGCTAGATGACTGGTTTCAGAGCATCTCCAAAACTGCAGCTCTTGTGGGATGTTCCCAGTCTGCATTGGTCAGTCTCTATCAAAAGTGCTCAGAGGAAGGACCAGTGGTGACCCGGCCAGTAAAATAAATGCATGAGCTCAGATCAATGAGGCCTACGATCAATCTCTTCCAAAAAGAAATACAAAACCTGTGCTAATTGAAAAAAAAAAAAACAAGTTGACAAAAAGATTGAATCCAATATTTTGGTAATAATATCGCATAATGAGACATTTACAAGCAGTTTTTTGTAGGGCGATAATTTTTTTTTACTGGGAACGGTGTGACAAGGTGTAGGGAAAAAGTACAAAAATTATTTAAAAAATGTAGAAAGTTGCTCTACCCTGTGTGTGCAAAGTCAACAAGTTTTACTCCAATACGATAACATTAACTAGCATTTTGGGGAAAATCAAATCCTGTCTGTGTCAATGAGCAAAACACAACCCTCAAGCATGCACATTTATATTTGTGCCGAATGAGAGAAGAAAGTGAGCCTAAATTATAAGGAATGGCATTATAATTTTATTTTTGAATTATATTTGTTCTGAATACCAATCAATTTAAAGGATTTGTTGTGGTGTGAGGGGAACTAAAATACATGCATTTATGATGTTTTTGTTCTATTTACATGTATTTTACATTAATTTTTGAATGTAATAATGTGACTTATGAAAGGTTTCTTTTCTCTCAAAAATGCAATTTTTACCCAGAGTGACTAGTTGTCATGTGCAACTAATTTTCCAAAAAAAAGAGCAGTACCTTGAAGTCGCTCTAGATAAAAACATCTACTTATATTTACATTTCACTCCCTGGAGTGTTAGTGAGATGATGAGGAGAGATGAACAAACAAAAAATAACATTACCTTACAAAGGATCCTACTCCAAATTTCGAGTGAAATGTTGTGCGTGTCACTCCAGTAATAGTAGAGTTACCGTACGCTTCAATACTGTATTGACACTGCACATTAATAATGATAATTTATGCATTTACCTGCTGCTCCAGGAGGATAGAAACAGCTGTGGAAACGTCTCAGGTTACAAATGTAACCTTTGTTCCCTGAGAACAGGGAACGAGACACTGCGTCAGCTTTTGCTTACGCTACGGGGAACGCCTCCAGCGTGACAGGTGCCTGAAATCACTATCAAAAAACGTCAATCCTATTGACCGGCGACAGCCTATGATGTCATCAAGGCGCGACCAGGAAGTATATAAGGGCGCCTTGCCAACATGACAGTATCTAATCGTCTGAAGGGACTGTTTTCGGCAGGCAGGCCCTGCGGCATGGCAAAGCGACGCAGTGTCTCGTTCCCTGTTCTCAGGGAACAAAGGTTACATTTGTAACCTGAGACGTTCCCTTTCGAAAGGGAACTCGCACTGCGTCAGCTTTTGCTTACGCTACGGGGAACGATATACCCACTACGCCATGCCGACGGGAGTGCATGCCCACTGGCAGTGACAACTGTCAAGACAAGCAAATTCTACTGAAATGCCTGAACCACTCCCCTTCTGGTCACATTAGGCTGTCAATGACAGCGCTCCCTACGGTCATAGCCCAAGCTATCGCCCAAGAAGGAACCTTCACTCGAAGGAACCACCCATTCGACTTAGAAGGGGTTCCTTTAAGGGAACGTGGCAAGGGAACTACGAGGGAACCCTATGCCAGTCACTATTCGGGAGGTTCTCACCGAATGCCACCAGGGAGACCTGACCAGGTGACCCAGACTAATGTGGGACACGTAATATGGTCAACCCTGTCTGTATAGTACAGAGCCTCTGGTACTCGCCTCCGAAGAGGCATCCCGCTAGGGTGCTGCAAGAAAGGCAGTAACATCCACTAGCCAGATCTCAGAGACGGGTTATACCGGAGAGCAGCTCTCAGCGAAGTGCTATATAACCCTTGCTAGCGAGGGGAGTTTAGCCGCTCGATCCTCGGATCTACCAAGCACCTACTTTAAAACGTGCTTAGGAGGCCAGAGGCCTTACAGGCTGATTATGCCAGGGAGGCCCCGAGGGGCCTACAACCCTCAACCAGCGCCAAGCGGCCGTAAGCTCAGAGTAGACCCTCATTCGAGAGGAGCTCATAAGCCTGCCTGGTAGGTAGCCATGCAGTAGGCAAACTATGAAAGTCCCCTCCCGTGGGGACCGCATAGCAGCAGTAACGTCTCGTCGTGCTAGGGTAAGAACACCACTTCTAGGTCTCACGAACGGCCAGAGACCGGCGCCTGATAGCGGGTGACCACTAGCTGTCAGAGTAAAGCCAGTTGTGCGTTCCCGCCAGGGGAACTCGTTCCCCATGGAGGCCGAGAGGAGCCTCCAGCTGGTAACCCGTGCCGACTGCTCGCGTGTCCAACAGCGGAGCTCGCCCTCAGGAAGGCCATACGGGCCTGAGACCTGATCACAGTCGTGCTAGCCCTCGAGGTAGCAGGGAAGATAGGGACTCGCATCATCAGGGAGGCCTAACGGGCCTACCACCTGCAAAAATGCCGGGCATTTCTCCGTCACAGCCCTCTGCTCAGTGACTGGAACTATCCAGAGACCATGAGACAGGAGCGTGCCCTCAGAGAAGCCCACGTGGGCCTACTACTCCACGCGAATCCCCTCAGGGAAGCCCCGTGCAGCTTGCCTGATAGCATCCCATGCTACGATCCGTTACCGAACCTGGGGACCGGGGAACGATCTCAGGGAGGCGTAATGCCTCCACCTGATAGCAGAGCGTGCCGCCCATAGCCAGAATGTGCTACTCATAGCACTTCATGGTCACCGCCTCAGCGGCTGCACTCAGGGAGGCCGGTTGAGGCCTACTACCTACTAGCACTCGTGCTAGCCATACAGCGCCTACTAGCAGCTCATACCAGCCATCGAGGGACTCAATGCCAGTGGTGCCCCCTCGGGGGAGACCAGGCAGCGCCTGCTGACCACAGCAGGCCCTCTGGGAGGCCAATCGGGCCTACCACCTGAGCGAAGGTAACCCAAACCAGGAGCCTACCCCTCAGGGCGGCCCTAAGAAGGCTGGCTGCTGCGCCTGGGCTGGCGGCAGCTGTCTGCTGCTGACAAAGCCTGGAAATCCAGATCACTGACGAAGTTACTGCTGACGTCGACACCAGTGGAGAAGATCCTCCAGGGCCCACTCGTGGGCCACGGCGTCGAGACTTCCTTGCAGGGAGGCCAGTTGACGCCTACTACCTGTTCTGAAGTCCAACTGCCCAGACTGTCCAAGCTGGCTACTAACAACCAGCTGGCTCCTACGCCCTCACCTGGGGCTGGCTCCATCCCAGAGGCAGCTAGGGACAACTGCATCGCCGTGTCCTAGGGCCCCCAGGACGGCGCAGTCTCTCATGCAGTGCCTACAAACATGGACCTAATCACATTGCCAACAGCGGTGTACTCAGCGAAAGTGCTTAAACAAAGACCCTCTAAAGCGAGGGGAGTACAACTTACGTCACCTGCCTCGGGGCGGCTGTCTTACTTTCCATGCAGCGGCCATCCATAAGTGCGAGGGCGTCAGCCATTGGCAATGCTCGGGCCTCAGGGGAGCATCCGACCAGAACCTCCACAGAGGTTTATCCGATGTTCAATTCAACCCGAGCCCTAAAGGAGGTGGAGCAGAGACATAGAGCAAGGGTGAAACAATACCTTTTCTTAGAAAATATAGAACCCACCGGCCGAACATCCTGCAGGAAGAGGCCGAGGGCCGCCAAAAGATGGCGGCCACCAAGCTCTGAAAGGCGGAAACGGCAGATAAAGTCTTATCGCAAACCAGCGAAAGACGCTTCACTCCGCCCCACGACCACTGGCAAAGTCGCTGTCTGCTGCAACACCCCAACTGCGTTACTCCCCCGGAACGCAGATAAGGGGGCGGGCCTTGGCCGGACGACTCTGTAACAAGAGGAGGCTGAAACAAGGATGCATAAACCACGCCATGTTCTTATATCAAAAGACAGGCCAGGGGCGAACAACCTTCATTAAAAGGGAACGCCCCCATCCTTGACAAAGCCTAGGCCAAGTGGTGCGGCATAAGACCGCACTAGATCTACTCAGGGCTCGGGAAAGAAATATTATTACCTCTAATATTACACACTGAGGCCCCGAAACCCCTTTTCCCAAAGCCCCGCAGAGCTGGGCGCAGATCTCACTACAGCTCGCGCATTAGCGTGTACCCGGTCTTCAGCTACTTCCCACTTTTACGCTAGGAAAACACAGCTAGCCCTCTACACTACAAGCCCTCGGGCGAGAGCGTGAATTAATCACCCACATAGTGGGAAAAATAACACGGAGAGGCAGCAAGACTCTACTAGCAAAAGTGAGGCATACACACACAACCACAAAATGTTGCAAAGAAGATCGTTCTTAGCTTACTCACGGGGAGCTGCAGGCCCTGCGACATCCCGCGATGATCCAAACTCTCCCCCACACCCGCTCAGGGGAGCGACGGTCACAAAGTCCTGAAAAACATAGTTTTGAAAATGTTTCACCCTCATAGAGGGGGACTCACCAATCGCTCCTCGCGGTGCGTCAATCCAGCTCCACCGAGCTAGTATCCGCCCGCCGACCTGAGGGGGGGCGTTTCGACAACCAAGCCAGGCGGGCCGTCAGAATCTTACATTTCCTGCTCATCATAGGCCCACCGGCCTGATGTAAAGCGCCCGGGGAGAACGTGAGAGGAAGGGAAAAGCAGCATTCATCTCCGTGCCCTCGGGGGCGGAGTCTGCTGCCTATGCTGGTTCCTGTTGCCAGCCCCGGCTTCCTTCCTCTTCCGGTTGCAGGTGTCCCGCCTCTTCTGCGTCCCGCTCCTCCGCGGCGGGGGCGCTCGAGAGGCAACGCTGGCTCGCTGCCCCTGTCTCCAGCCCTCAGACTGAGACGGGAGCGGGACCCCTGACTGCCTGGGCGCTGTCCCGGACCTCCGCGGTATGCATATCCTAAATGCCGCAGAGCGCGCCCTCGCCTCCCTGAACTTACCCACCACCGCCTCTACGGAGGTGCCAAAAAGTTCAGAGGGCGATACCGGGGCATCGAGGAGAAAGGTTCTCTCTTTCCCCCCGATGTCCGCCAGGTTGAGCCACAGATGTCTCTCCGTGGCCACCATCGCCGCCATCGAACGACCGATGGCGAAAGCGGTTTGCTTGGTGGCCCGGAGAGACAGATCTGTGGACCGGCGCAACTCGGTTACCGCCTCAGGGGTCAGACCCACCCCCTGATCGAGGTCCCCCAGCAGGTCTGCCTGGTAAGCCTTTAACACCGCCATTGTGTGTAAGGCTGCCCCGGCATGACCCGCCGACATGTATGCCCTGTGGTTCAGGCGCGCAGTCGTCCTGACAGGTTCAGACGGCAGGGTGGGAGCCCTTAATGTCGATAGCTGCCCGGAGGCGAGGTAGTTCGCAAACGCCTCGTCTACGGGCGGCAAAGCCACGTATCCCGCCTCGGGCAATCCCTCGACATCAGCGAAATTAGCCCGCTGATGTCGATGGATCCGGGCTGAAAAAGGTTTCTTCCATCCTCTCGCGATCTCTTGGTGGAGATCGGGAAAGAATGGAAGGCTCCCGGGAGCTGGTTGGTCATGGGCGGAGAGAAAACGGTCGTCCAGCCTACTCGGACGCACGTCCTCTCTCCTAGCGCGCTGCCAGGGAAGCTGCAGTCTACCTGCAGCACGCTCCATAACCTCAACAGCTCCCCATACATGGGACAGGGTGGTTGAGAAGCCTCAGCCTCAGGCGCTTCATTCGCCTCCTCAACCATCCTCTGCTCGAATGGAAAAGCAGCGGACGAGGAGGAGGAGCCCAAATCCTGCTCCTCCTCCGAGGTCCGCCCCTCGCGATCTGGCTCGTTGTCTGCCAACACTACACCGGTCTCCAGACGACGAGCCAGATCCAGCTGGGAACCCCAAGTCTGTAGCCGCCGCTCAGCCTCAGCACGAGCGGGGCCGTTCCCAGCTGCTGAGCTCTCTCCCCTCGAGAAGAGAGCCAGACGAGAGCGGAGCGTTCTCATGGGAAAACGCTCACAGTTCGCACAGGATGCTCCCTCGAGAACATCCCGTGCGTGCTCTTCCCCCAGGCAGTACACGCAGAGTGTGTGTGTGTCATCAGGTGTAAGATACCTGTTGCACGGATCCACGCACCTGCGGAAGTGTCGCTGCTTCTTCGCACACTTCATTTCTCTGTTGATGCTTCCCAATAGCGAAACAGGCAAAACAGTCCCTGAAGACGAAAAGATACTGTCATGTTGGCAAGGCGCCCTTATATACTTCCTGGTCGCGCCTTGATGACATCATAGGCTGTCGCCGGTCAATAGGATTGACGTTTTTTGATAGTGATTTCAGGCACCTGTCACGCTGGAGGCGTTCCCCGTAGCGTAAGCAAAAGCTGACGCAGTGCGAGTTCCCTTTCGAAAGGGAACCTGAAAACGTATTTCCAGTCCCAGAAATATTTGATCGGACATGGATCAAAGCAGGCTTTTTGAGGTTTACTATCAGAACCGTAGTTTGACAAACACATCCGCCTGAGCGGTCGTCTGATCCCTGATGTCTGCGCCTACAAACGGATCAAGTGCACTTGGTACGAATGTCAAATTCATATGCAGTGCCCTTGAAGGCAAACCTCAGGTCTGTGGCTGAGATGGCCAATGAAACCAATGAGGATGTGAAGCAGCTTATAGATCTGTAAGTCTCCTGTATTTGTGACCCTGAAGATGATGTGAATAGATAATGGGGAAAACTCCTCCATCCTTCTTTGAAAAAAGGAACTGCACTATTTGATTCATAGCTGGTGAGATTTACTGTTACTACCTCAGAAGACACAGAAGCCCTTGGTGGACATAATAAAGTTACCGTATAGTTTGTATTTTATGCCACTCTTGTGACCATATTATATGTGACAGGTGGGCGGAAGCTGCAACCATACGCAGATCAGGACTTTCAGCACGTCTTATTAGATTCAGTGTGAGTGACTGACTCGATGGAAACACTTGATATGCATCAGTAATGAATAAAGCTGTAGAGTTCACATCCAGAGATTTCAAATAGACCCACCACACTAGAGCCCTGCATTTCTGCCCGGGCCGGGCTTCGGGCCAATTTTCCCGTCATACCTCAAGCAACGGGCCGGGCTTCGGGTCTTTTTAGGCTTCTCCTTCATTTTATATTTTAGACATTCAATAATTAAAAGAAACAATGAGATGTGCTGCGCTGGTGGAAACAACATGAGACCATGATGTCGCGAGTCTGCAACTGTCAAGACCGGCTCAGTGTTTAGAGGACGGCATACGCAACACGCATCCGCAAATGAGTAAAGCAAACCAACACGCAAACTGCCACAAGTGAAACTGAAAATAAGCTAAGTCTGAGATGCTCAAAAACACAACCATCTTCATTAAAACTAATGAGACTAAAGGCTTTAACCAGTGTTTAGGTCGCTCGTTCTCAGATGTTGAAATGAGCTGATGAATAAAATGCTCATAACTGTTGCTTTCGTTGACATGAACTCCGTTAAATGTGCATATAGAGCAGGAATTGGAAGATCGGATTTATATTCATTTCGCGGAGAGGTGTAAGGTAAGACAACCTGCATGTTTTTTTTTCTTTTATTTGTTTAGATTGTGTAGCCTTTCGTTTGCGCGCGCCGTTGTGATCTGCCTGCCTCATCTTGTCAAAAACGCCTTTTTACTGTGATGGTGGTGATAGAGGCTAAACGTTTAAATGATGCTTTAAGTGTTTTATATGGATTTTATAAGCAAGACAAGTCAAGTGTTGATTTGAGAGGCTAAAGCGTTGGGTTAACTCACTGTCGGCCACTGGTCGCTGGGTTATCATTTTAAAGAACGAAAACTTTAATTTAACAAACAACAAAATGTTTCAAACATTTTTCTAAATTAACTTAACAAAGAAACGAAACAAAATATAGCCTAACTACTTTAACAAGTGTTGATTTGAGAGGCTAAAGCGTTGGGTTAACTCACTGTCGGCCGCTGGTCGCTTGGTCGTCACTTGAAAAAAACTTTAATTTAACAAACAAAAAAATGCTTCAAACATTTTTCTAAATTAACTTAATAAAGAAACAAAACGAAATATAACTACTTTGACATTAAAAACAAAACTGAACTATTTTAATGGCTGCAACTAATGTGAAAATAGGGAGGATAAAAAAAAAAACACGGGCTCCAGTCAGACTCCGGCTAATAATTTTTTTTTAGCTGTCGGACACGGGCCGGGCCAGGGCCTCAGCGTCTCGGGCCAGGGTCGGGCTAGGGCCTCAGCGTCTCGGGCCAGGGCCGGGCTAGGGCCTCATCTTCTCGGGCCAGGGTCGGGCTAGGGTCTCAGCGTCTCGGGCCAGGGCCGGGCTAGGGCCTCATCGTCTCGGGCCAGGGTCGGGCTAGGGTCTCAGCGTCTCGGGCCAGGGCCGGGCCAGAGCCTCAGCGTCTCGGGCCAGGGTCGGGCTAGGGTCTCAGCGTCTCGGGCCAGGGTCGGGCTAGGGCCTCATCGTCTCGGGCCAGGGCCGGGCTAGGGCCTCACCGTCTCGGGCCAGGGTCGGGCTAGGGTCTCAGCATCTCGGGCCAGGGCCGGGCTAGGGCCTCAGCGTCTCGGGCCAGGGTCGGGCTAGGGCCTCAGCGTCTCGGGCCAGGGTCGGGCTAGGGTCTCAGCGTCTCGGGCCAGGGTCGGGCTAGGGTCTCAGCGCCTCGGGCCAGGGTCGGGCTAGGGTCTCAGCGTCTCGGGCCAGGGTCGGGCTAGGGTCTCAGCGTCTCGGGCCAGGGCCGGGCTAGGGCCTCATCGTCTCGGGCCAGGGTCGGGCTAGGGTCTCAGTATCTCGGGCCAGGGCCGGGCTAGGGCCTCAGCGTCTCGGGCCAGGGTCGGGCCAGGGTCGGGCTAGGGCCTCAGCGTCTCGGGCCAGGGTCGGGCTAGGGTCTCAGCGTCTCGGGCCAGGGTCGGGCTAGGGTCTCAGCGCCTCGGGCCAGGGTCGGGCTAGGGTCTCAGCGTCTCGGGCCAGGGTCGGGCTAGGGTCTCAGCGTCTCGGGCCAGGGCCGGGCTAGGGCCTCATCGTCTCGGGCCAGGGCCGGGCTAGGGCCTCATCGTCTCGGGCCAGGGCCGGGCTAGGGCCTCATCGTCTCGGGCCAGGGCCTCAGCGTCTCGGGCCAGAGCCGGGCTAGGGCCTCATCGTCTCGGGCCAGGGCCGGGCTAGGGCCTCATCGTCTCGGGCCAGGGCCGGGCTAGGGCCTCATCGTCTCGGGCCAGGGCCTCATCGTCTCGGGCCAGGGCCGGGCTAGGGCCTCAGCGTCTCGGGACAGGGCCGGGCTAGGGCCTCAGCGTCTCGGGCCAGGGCCGGGCTAGGGCCTCAGCGTCTCGGACCAGGGCCGGGCTAGGGCCTCATCGTCTCGGGCCAGGGCCGGCCTAGGGCCTCAGCGTCTCGGGCCAGGGCCGGGCTAGGGCCTAGTTTTGAGGCCCGTGCAGGGCTCTACACCACACCTAATCCACAGTGTCAATGTCAATAGCTGTGTTTCCATCCACCTATTTTTATACGCATTATGGGAAATCGCATAAAAATGCAGGATGGAAACGCCGAAAAGTGCAGGCCCAGTGAGTTTCGTTCCAATCAGCCTCCGTTAACCTTGTCTGAGACCCGCTCGAACATCATTCGCCGATGGCAGCCGTGTTTTTTGAGATGCACAAATGTCCTCAAAGGCAGTCTTAGCACCTTGGACAAAGACACCGCATGCCAATTTTCAAGTCAATCAGACTTAGGGATGCGTAGTTATAGCCAATTTAAAGTTTTTCCATGTTATAGCGCCACCATGTGGCCAGTCGCCGTACCCTTTTCCACGAGACCACAGAATGAGCTCTTATGCTGCGTTCACACCAAACGTGAATATAGCGTCTGTCCCGAGTGATTTCAATGTTAAGTCAATGGAAAGGCGCGTTGACGCGCGTCTGGAGGTCCAGCGATGGACGCGATTCCGCTACATTCGCGCGTCCAGTTCGCGCGAATTACGCGAATTAGACGCGAATTAGACGCGAATTGAGCGTCTTGCGCGATACACGCGTCATGCGCGAGTGGTGCTTTTTGTGCATTCACGTGTTTGAAGCGAAATCGCGTCTGACGCCTGAGTTAAAATCTGAACTTTGGCGTCAATTGGCGGCGCGTTAACCAATCAGGAGCCTGCTCGCTGCTGTCACGTGGTGAAGTGACGTGATGAGAAATGTCACGTGGTGAAGTGACGTGATGAGAAACCCCGCATAATTTTAAATACTACTGTTATTGTGTCACAAAATGAAGTTTTAAGACTTTTTTAGGTGAGAATGTAATTGTTTAAAGCTCAGAAAAACGCGAGTATGCGATCGCTGAATTCAATGCATAATCAGCCAAAGTCTGCATTTTTATGCTGGGGCCCAGTTTTTTCAAATATGGCGCACTTTCGCTGCATTAATTGCCGATTTCCGGCCACAAAATATGCGGGCTTGCATGATTTCATAATCCCTGCATTTTCGTTGCTAAAAAAGTCACATATATCTTAGAAGAAAGTTGAAAAATGTTGCGTTTACTTCCCACAAGAGCCGCCATTTCCCCCTATTGCCATGGGAACGTTATGAAGTTACGTAATTATGCGACGTGAACATCATCGAAAAGCTGCAAACCCTGCCAGTGTTAGAGGCTACGCAGATATACGCTGAATCCGAAATCGCCCCCTATACCCTCAAATAGGGCATTATTTGAAGGGACAGCCATTTGTAGTGGTGTCTGAAACCATAGTGGACGTTATCGAGTGCACTCATTCAATCCCACATTGCATCGCAATAACGAGTGTACAGATGTACACACAGCGGCTGTCCGACTTCACGCACTCGTTTTCATTCACTCCTTTAAGTGAACTGTATTAGTGGACTGACGTAGGCAGTAGTGATTGAGGTTTTAGGGGGTGATTTCGGATTCAGCCCTGTTCAGACTTTACAGTTGTAAGATTGCACTTTTTTGTTACCAGTAGGTTAAATCATACTAGTTTCAAAAACCTTACAGTTGTAAGTATATTAGTAGTATGTACATTTACATTACAGTAAGAGATTGCACTTTGTGCATTGGAGGCACTTGTTTTAACAGATGTCTGTTTTGTATAGCCTAGTCTGTAAAACAGGAAGCACACATTTAAAAAAAATATATATATTTATTAATTTTTTCAGAAGTTGTAGCATATTCCTTTTGTAATGCGACATAACTTGTTTGACTCATCAATGTTTTGTAAGTTTGAGCCATGTGTTTATTAAGGTCTGAAATAAAACAAGAAGAGAATTTAAATATTCCCAGCACTTTCTGTGATGTAGTGCTTGCTTATCACAGGAAGTAATAAGAAATGACTCTTTACATTAAGGTAGTACCCTAATGAGAACAGGGTGTTGGGGGAATCACTTTTTTTTCTCTTTTTCATCTAACCGCAGTTTTTGCAAGTTCCCCCAATTTCATTGCATAAAATTGCATAAATATCCTGCATAATCCATTGCATTTTTTAAGAAAACGTGCCGCATAATCAAGGATTTTTGCCCGCAACAATCACTAAAAAAAGTCGCATTTTTCTGAAAGGACTGTCTAACAGGCGATCTTTGCTCTCATGGATCATCATTTGTTGTCTGCCAAATCGTTTTGACTGAGGGCAAAGTGAAGTTTCATAACTTCCTTTTTTAGGATATTAAAATACACATGCAGTGAAGATAATGTAGGCGTTGCCTGGACCACATTTGTGTGGCTCTTAATGATTAATATATATTTTTAATGAAAATGAAAAGAGGCAGAGGTGTTTTATGACATATTTCTCCTGGAGCGCCTTGAACGCGGGTTCAACTGGACGCGCGAATGGATTCAAAATGTTCAAGCATCCAACTAGACGTGGTAGACGTGATTTTGACGCTCTATTCACGTTTGGTGTGAACGCAGCATAACACGTGTGCTAAGTTTGGTGAAAAAATCTCATACTGTTCACGAGTTATATCCATTTTAGTAAAAGTGGCTCCACCCACTTCCATTTTTGCGGCCCTTTGGGACCATGAATTAAAATGTCAACTTTTTTGTTTTAAATTATGGACTCCAGAGAATCTTGCTGCACTGGTTTGGTTCTAATCAGGCCAAAAACGTAGGACTAGTTTGCAAAAGTAAGTTTTTAAAAAAATCCAAAATACCCGAAAGACACACTTTTAACAGTTTAGGAGCTATGATCCATTCTGTACTTTTGAGCGCTGTAGCGCCACCATCAGGCCGATTGGGATGAGCTTTGGTGACATTGTAGGCGGTGTGAGTACTACCATCCCTCAAAGTTTCAACTCTCTACGACTTACGGTTTGGTCCGATCACTTTTCGGGGAGAATGCTACACGCTTGAACCCCCAAAATCACTGTTGACGTGAGAAATATCCTCCTTACTGTTTAAGCCTTTGGATCTTGTAAATCACAAGCAATTTAGGGTTTTCATCCTTCAGCTTCTCAGAGACATCCATGAGGTTGTGTCGAACCTGCGGAGGAAACACAATGAGATACAATGAGCACAAGCAGACGCTTTTATGCAGATCAACAAGTAGCAATATTAGCAAAACATACTGAATAAACAGGAAGTGCCTTTATTTGATTAAGAACAACTAAGAAATGACGCAAAAACATGGCAGTTCTGTGGAGAACAAACAAACAAGATGAAAAAGAGCTGCATGATTAATAACACAAGTGACATGCAATGCATAGGAGAAAGCCGGAAGATTTACCTGTATGGAGAAAAGCCTGGGATAAAGCTCTGGTTTATGTGCTTCTATAAAATCAGCGGTGACCTTGGCCATGGCAGCCGCTTCTTTCCTCTTCCCAGCGTCAAGCAGACATTCAACGAGGTGTCTGAATAGAAACACAAGGTGAAAACCACATGAAATATGAGCCTTCGCTCCATTCACTCGGACTTTATGTCTTTTGTTTTACAGCACGCCTTTGCCAATTTGAATTTCCAATGCAACCTCTTTGACAAAAGACCGTAGAGTCAAGGAAAAGACTCAGATTCAATTTAAGATCAATGCGTTTTCCTTGTGCTCCAAGATTTCATGGCTTCAACAATAAAACGGTCCTGAAAGAGTTTGATCACATCATAAGGATTTGACCTATACGCAGTGCTTGAATTGGGTACTTCTCTATTTTAATCAGTGGCGTATCCTCACTTCTCAGATGTTCCCGGTACTCTGAGCACCCAAACATAGATGATAAAATCTCTATAAACGCGGTAAGATCACTGATGATAAAATGTGCAATGAATTCTATTGAGAATGTAGTAAAACCCAAAGTCAAACATGATCTAAAAACAGCCACAATGCCCACATTTACTAGAATATATAACATTATACTGTATTTATTGTGGTAAATTTAGACTAGTTGTAGAATTTATAATAGATTTTTCCGTAGGGATGTATATTACAACTGTGGCATGTTGTGGCTATAGTAACTGTGTTGCTATTTTTCATAACAAATGCTATAGATAAAAAAGAATTGCCCTAAGCATGGTAATGAGAATCCATTAAAGCAGCACTAGGTAACTTTTCAACCTTTATAATATATTTTCAAGACTCTTGTGATGATACATCGACTTCCAATAGGTTGAATGACACGTCTGCCATAGCCTGATGGGGTCTGTATTGTTTTTAATCGTACTTTTAAACTTCAGGTTTCGGGTAGTAGAGAACAAAAAGAACTACAAAATTCGACTGCTTTACGGCATATACGTCACTTCCACCTCCACTTCCTTAAATTCGGACGTGCGAGCCCAATTATCATTTGTTTGCCCGATGTTATAGTCATGGCCGAAGCAGCACAGAACAATAAGAAAGCAAAGGTTTTGTCGGAGGAAAGCAAAAAGAGGAAAGGAGAAAGTGATGGGATTAAAGGCAGGAGGATCAACATTGGCCAGCGTTTGCTCGTTGGCGTGAGCTGAAGGAGGAGGAGCTTCATTCTTACAAGTAAATACATAAGACGTACAAAATCATATTTTAGGATACCTAACATGTCTGTGATATTGGTTTATTTGTCTTGCCTCAAGCTATAATGCAAATCTATTTGCAGATTCATCTATGGTAGCTTGATATTATAATATTGACGATATATGGTTATTACCTACCACTCAAACATTGAACTGAAGTATAATATAGATTCTGTAAAACAGGAACCAATAGACTAGGCTACTATAATGACGCTGGCTTGCAAACGTGAGCATCGTGATCATTTGGCGTTTGAAAAAAATAAAACCCATGAAATGATATTCATATGACATGCTGAAACATATGCCACTGTACCTGGGATGAAGACATTTCACACGCGACGCAAGCAGAACACCTGAATGTGAACTCCTGCCGTGTTCAGGGCTATCATAGTTGTCAACAAAAGCACGTGCGATGCATCCCCTGATGTAGAATGACAGAGTTTACGACAGTAGTAGAGGACAATACTGATTCCCAACTGTAGGGGGAGCCCAAGAGCAAAACCTACCTAGTGCTGCTTTAATGCTCTTACTTGTAATTAAATCCTTATTGTAACAAATGCTATTACAAGAACTGTTACTTTTAAGGCACAAGTTAGAAAGAGCTTTAAAATATGGACCGTCTTGAATTATCGACTAAACAATTGGTTGACAGGAAATGTTCAGTATAAGAAAATAACTTCCAATGGCACTTTGTTAAATATTGGCTACTGTATTGCAGTTATGTTATCAACCAATTTGCATGTTTGGATTATTTTGCAAAAACAAACCTCACATGGGAGCATATGCCCTGGGACCCTGTTAAGCGCTTCATGGTGCGTTCACACCGGACGCGATTCGCGTAAGTGATTTACATGTTAAGTCAATGCAGAGACGCGAAATGGCATTCTGCAGCGCAATTTGCGCGAATGAGGCGGTGAGATTCGCGCGATTGAGGCGGCGCGAAGGACGCGAATTGAGCGTTTTGAACGCGCGAATCGCTCAAGTTGAAAAATCTGAACTTTGCCCTGATATTTCGCCCCGCGTTAACCAATCAGGAGCTTGCTCTTGTAGTGACAACAATGAGGAGAAAATCTGTATATTAATATCTGGGTTTTAATATCTGGTATTAAAATCTGTATATTAATACCCCCCCCCCCCCCCCCCCCTTTTTTATCAACATCTAAACCTGTTAATCTTAAAGGGATAGTTCACCCAAAAAAATAATTAGCCCATAATTTAGTCACCCTCAAGTCATCCTAGGTGTATATGACATTCTTCTTTCAGACGAATAAAATCTGAGTTATATTACACAAGTCCAGGCTAATCCAAGCATTAGAATTTGATTAATAGTTGCTCTGCTTTTGAAGTCCATAAAAAGTGCATCTGTCCGTCAAATAACTATTTGAATGTCACATACACCTAGGATGAGGGTGAGTAAATCATGGGCTAATTTTCATTTTTGGGTGAACTATCCCTTTAAGAACTTCTGTTTCCGATGGACAACATTTCTTGAATTGGCTCAACTACAAAAGATTTGTTCCAGAATAGTAGACCCTTTTCACAGACTGTGATGTTTTAACGTAAATCCTGCAAAGTTTTTTGTATTTTCATTTAAAAAAAATATATGTACATTTATAACAATAATACGTTGTATTTTATTACTTTTGCATCAAATTACAATAAAAAAGTTACCGCTGCTGTGAGGGTGTTTAGTAATAGCATCTATGGGAGTTATGGTAAAAAATATTTTTTCTCTCTTTTCACTGCTGTTATCAATCTCACTCTATTTTTTTCCCTCTTTTTGAAAGTTGTGAAATCACAACTGTGGCATTTTTCTTTTGCTATGTGACCAAATGGGCACACACAAAAAAAATGTAATGTATTCTCTCATTCACAGCTATAATATTTAACCCAACTATGACGACTTCTGCTCTGAGACACCCGGAAATGTGAAAAGGGTATGTTGCATCTCTCCAGAAAACAAATAATGTCAAGTTGACTCAACTAAACATTTTTTATGTCACAGATAACTTATTTTCAGTATAACTGTTATTTACAAAAGTTGAGTCAACAAGAAAAAGCTAGGCGAAATTAGTACTAAGATTTTTTTGTGCATGTGTAAAAAAACACTTTGTTGGACCTTACTCTATATTTTTTCCACTTCAAGAACTGCCTATAAGTGTAGTAAAACACAGCTACCTCGTGTACATTGGGTGCATAAAACAACTACATTTACTACATTGCATTACATCAACTACATTACAAGTGAGGCCACCTACAGCATCAGCTCAGCCCTCCATGCATGGTCAGGATCCTGAACCTCCTCCAGAGCCTTGACCACCTGCGTGAGAGAAGACTCCAGATGCTGACGCTTCCCGGGCCGCAGGAACAGCCGGACGGACTGCAGGTACAGCAGCGAGGCGTTGAACACCAGGAAATGATATCTAATGAAGTGAGAACGAGCAGAAAGAGAATAAAAACATCCCCATTAATTATTCAAGCTATCGCTGTAGGGAAGTTTTTCAGTACATCTCAATTTATACTGAACGCGGGCTCAGATCTGAGGCCTAGTGGATGTGTAATGAGCTCACAGCAACGGCCCTTCAAAGAGCCACAGGAGACCTCAATATCCATGAGAAATAAAGCAATTATTGCAGGATGGGTGAGGACCGCAGAAAGACGGGTGAAGACTCTATTTCAGAGAGGCTAATTTATCCACTAGAGAATGGCGTGTGTTAGCAGAGACGCTCTGGCGGAGTAACACACTTATAACATGACAGCCCTCCATAGTTTCCTAGTGTTCATGTTTCAAAGTTTACTGCATGTGAAGATGCTTCGTGTTGAGACGACAGGCGTTTATGATTGCTGATGTGGCATAATATATGCCCTATAGTGGTGTCAACAATAATCGATTCGGCAATGCATCGCACGATTCATCATCGACGCGGCTAAGTGCCATAATCGTTTATGTCATCGTTTATTTTCTGGCCTTGAGTTGCACAATAAAGTTGTGAAGTTTCAATTACTTCCGGGGTCATAACAACAACACTGCAAAAAATGCTTTTCTTACTTAGTATTTTTGTCTTGTTTTCAGTCCAAATATCAAAAAAATCTTACATTAAGAAGCATTTACTTGACAAGCAAAAGTTTTTGTCTTGTTTTGGGGGAAAATAACTCAAAATGAAGGAAGTTTTTGCTTAAAATAAGCAGAATAATCTGCCAATGGGGTTAGCAAAATAATCTTAATTCAAACAGGAAACAACATTATTTTGCTTACCCCATTGGCAGATTATTTTTCTTATTTTAAGCAAAAACTCCCTTCATTTTGAGTTATTTTCCCCCAAAACAAGACAAAAACTTTTGCTTGTCTAGTAAATGCTTCTTAATGTAAGATTTTTTAGATATTTGGACTGAAAACAAGACAAAAATACTAAGTAAGAAAAGCATTTTTTCCAGTGTACTGATGAATTACAGTTTTTCTCAAATGCTAAAACACATTTCACAAACGTTTCCTCCATGTTCCCCAATGTCTAAACACAACACCTTTTTCTAAAGCTACATAAACACAACCACACCTTCTCACTTCAAAACTCAAACTTTCACACCAAAAGGGCAGCTCGAAGCTTTCAAAAAGGTAAACACTATACACATCATTACACACTACAGCAAAACAATTGAACACACAATGCTCAATTTGTGAGAAGGTTCTTTGTTTCATAACTGCCAATGCATATTTTTAGAAACTTTACAGTAATGGATCTTCTTAGATCTCTGCAGAGGATTAGGCATTTAGATTTGTGAGTTTCATATGAAGAGTATAAATCTATAGTAAATTCTGCATGTACAGTACTGTAACACAACTCAATGCAAAAACAGAATCTATTGCACACAACAGTACTCTTGAAAACATGATCAGGGTGTGAAGTTTTTTTATTTACTTTATTCACACCACACACACATCACAATCACTGTGAGGCATCATGTCGCTGAGCTGCATCAGGCCACATCACCTCATCCACATCGCAGGCTATATTGTCTCTTGCCAGGCACCGTGGGAAAAACGCCCTGGAATGGCGAATCCATCCTTGGAAGGCCTCCACTGGGATTTCAACACAGGCCAGCTCCATTGCCCTTAGGAGGTTCTCTCTATTGTATGGTTGTCTGTCATAAACCTTCCATCTCCACGATGAGAAGAACTCCTCTATAGGGTTCAGGAAAGGGGAGTAGGGTGGCAGACAGACGTTTAAAAAGTGGTTACTGTTGGTGGTGAACCACTCTCTGATTTGGTTTGTTCTGTGGAATTGTACATTGTCCCAAATGATCACATAAATGTGAGGTGCGGGCCCAGGATGGTGTTGTTGGCGGTCCAGGAGGATGTCTTTTAGCTCCTCTAGGAAGGTGAGGAGACGTTGGGTGTTGTGAGACCCAAGGACAGCATGCCGGTGGACAAGCCCCTCCAAACCCATGGCCGCACGAAGAGTAATATAACCCCCCGTTGGCCAGGAACCTCAGTGATGGCTCTTTGGCCAATGATGTTACGGCCTCTTTGCCTTTGTTTCTGCAGGTTGAAGCCAGCCTCATCCAGGAAGAGGTACTCATGAGGTCTGGCCATCGCGTCCAACTGTAATATCCTCTGTGAAAATGTGAAAGTGCACAGGTAGCACAGTATTGTCCAGAAGTAATGTAGGCCACTGAGCAACACAGTATGTCCACTAACTGTACTGTGAACATGGATGTATACTTGCACATACTCGTAACGTAGGTCTTTGTGTCGCGCAGAGTTGCGCTCAAAGGGAACTCTATAGACCTGTTTCATCCGCATCTTTTGGCGCCGGAGAACTCGGTCTATTGTGGCCAAGCTGACATCATCAATGCTCTCAAAGTTGACATTATCGGCAATGACTTTGTCTCTGATCTCCCGGAGTCTGATGAGGTTGTTCTCACGAACCATATCCACAATGAGGGTTTCTTGTGCCGCTGTAAATATGGCAACCCTCCCACCTCTATGTGGCATTCTCGCATCTCGTCCGTAATGATGGTGCGAGGTTCTCTTGCTCTCCCTCCTGGACCTTCTCCTCTCCCTCCTTCTCCTCTCCCTCCTGGACCTTCTCCTCTCCCTCCTTCTCCTCTCCCCCCTGGACCTTCTCCTCTCCCTCCTTCTCCTCTCCCTCCTGGACCTTCTCCTCTCCCTCCTTCTCCTCTCCCCCCTGGACCTTCTCCTCTCCCTCCTGGACATTCTCCTCTCCCTCCTGGACCTTCTCCTCTCCCTCCTGGACCTTCTCCTCTCCCTCCTGGACCTTCTCCTCTCTCTCCTGGACCTTCTCCTCTCCCTCCTGGACCTTCTCCTCTTCTCCTCTCCCTCCTGGACCTTCTCCTCTCCCTCCTGGACCTTCTCCTCTCCCTCCTGGACCTTCTCCTCTCTCTCCTGGACCTTCTCCTCTCCCTCCTGGACCTTCTCCTCTCCCTCCTGGACCTCCTCCTCTCCCTCCTGGACCTCCTCCTCTCCCTCCTGGACCTTCTCCTCTCCCTCCTGGACCTTCTCCTCTCCCACCTGGACCTTCTCCTCTCCCTCCTGGACCTTCTCCTCTCCCTCCTGGACCTTCTCCTCTCCCTCCTGGACCTTCTCCTCTCCCTCCTGGACCTTCTCCTCTCTCTCCTGGACCTTCTCCTCTCCCTCCTGGACCTTCTCCTCTCCCTCCTGGACCTTCTCCTCTCCCTCCTGGACCTTCTCCTCTCCCTCCTGGACCTTTTCCTCTCCCTCCTGGACCTTCTCCTCTCCCTCCTGGACCTTTTCCTCTCCCTCCTGGACCTTTTCCTCTCCCTCCTGGACCTTCTCCTCTCCCTCTTGGACCTTCTCCTCTCCCTCCTGGACCTTCTCCTCTCCCTCCTGCTCTCCCTCCTGGACCTTCTCCTCTCCCTCCTGGACCTTCTCCTCTCCCTCCTGGACCTTCTCCTCTCCCACCTGGACCTTCTCCTCTCCCTCCTGGACCTTCTCCTCTCCCTCCTGGACCTTCTCCTCTCCCTCCTGGACCTTCTCCTCTCCCTCCTGGACCTTCTCCTCTCCCTCCTTCTCCTCTCCCTCCTGGACCTTCTCCTCTCCCTCCTGGACCTTCTCCTCTCCCTCCTGGACCTTCTCCTCTCCCTCCTTCTCCTCTACCTCCTGGACCTTCTCCTCTCCCTCCTGGACCTTCTCCTCTCCCTCCTGGACCTTCTCCTCTCCCTCCTTCTCCTCTCCCTCCTGGACCTTCTCCTCTCCCTCCTGGACCTTCTCCTCTCCCTCCTGGACCTTCTCCTCTCCCTCCTTCTCCTCTCCCTCCTGGACCTTCTCCTCTCCCTCCTTCTCCTCTCCCTCCTGGACCTTCTCCTCTCCCTCCTGGACCTTCTCCTCTCCCTCCTGGACCTTCTCCTCTCCCTCCTTCTCCTCTCCCTCCTGGACCTTCTCCTCTCCCTCCTGGACCTTCTCCTCTCCCTCCTGGACCTTCTCCTCTCCCTCCTTCTCCTCTACCTCCTGGACCTTCTCCTCTCCCACCTGGACCTTCTCCTCTCCCTCCTGGACCTTCTCCTCTCCCTCCTGGACCTTCTCCTCTCCCTCCTGGACCTTCTCCTCTCCCTCCTGGACCTTCTCCTCTCCCTCCTGGACCTTCTCCTCTCCCACCTGGACCTTCTCCTCTCCCTCCTGGACCTTCTCCTCTCCCTCCTGGACCTTCTCCTCTCCCTCCTGGACCTTCTCCTCTCCCTCCTGGACCTTCTCCTCTCCCTCCTGGACCTTCTCCTCTCCCTCCTGGACCTTCTCCTCTCCCTCCTGGACCTTCTCCTCTCCCTCCTGGACCTTCTCCTGGACCTTTTCCTCTCCCTCCTGGACCTTCTCCTCTCCCTCCTGGACCTTTCCTCTCCCTCCTGGACCTTCTCCTCTCTCCCTCCCTCTTGGACCTTCTCCTCTCCCTCCTGGACCTTCTCCTCTCCCTCCTGGACCTTCTCCTCTCCCTCCTGGACCTTCTCCTCTCCCTCCTGGACCTTCTCCTCTCCCTCCTGGACCTTCTCCTCTCCCTCCTGGACCTTCTCCTCTCCCTCCTGGACCTTCTCCTCTCCCTCCTGGACCTTCTCCTCTCTCTCCTGGACCTTCTCCTCTCCCTCCTGGACCTTCTCCTCTCCCTCCTGGACCTTCTCCTCTCCCTCCTGGACCTTCTCCTCTCCCTCCTGGACCTTTTCCTCTCCCTCCTGGACCTTCTCCTCTCCCTCCTGGACCTTCTCCTCTCCCTCCTGGACCTTCTCCTCTCCCTCCTGGACCTTCTCCTCTCCCTCCTGGACCTTCTCCTCTCCCTCCTGGACCTTCTCCCTCTCCCTCCTGGACCTTCTCCTCTCCCTCCTGGACCTTCTCCTCTCCCTCCTGGACCTTCTCCTCTCCCTCCTGGACCTTCTCCTCTCCCTCCTGGACCTTCTCCTCTCCCTCCTGGACCTTCTCCTCTCCCTCCTGGACCTTCTCCTCTCCCTCTGGACCTTCTCCTTCTCCTCTCCCTCCTCCTGGACCTTCTCCTCTCCCTCCTGGACCTTCTCCTCTCCCTCCTGGACCTTCTCCTCTCCCTCCTTCTCCTCTACCTCCTGGACCTTCTCCTCTCCCTCCTGGACCTTCTCCTCTCCCTCCTGGACCTTCTCCTCTCCCTCCTTCTCCTCTCCCTCCTGGACCTTCTCCTCTCCCTCCTGGACCTTCTCCTCTCCCTCCTGGACCTTCTCCTCTCCCTCCTTCTCCTCTCCCTCCTGGACCTTCTCCTCTCCCTCCTTCTCCTCTCCCTCCTGGACCTTCTCCTCTCCCTCCTGGACCTTCTCCTCTCCCTCCTGGACCTTCTCCTCTCCCTCCTTCTCCTCTCCCTCCTGGACCTTCTCCTCTCCCTCCTGGACCTTCTCCTCTCCCTCCTGGACCTTCTCCTCTCCCTCCTTCTCCTCTACCTCCTGGACCTTCTCCTCTCCCACCTGGACCTTCTCCTCTCTCTCCTGGACCTTCTCCTCTCCTCCTCCTCTCCCCCTCCTCTCCTCTCCCTCCTGGACCTTCTCTCCTCTCCCTCCTGGACCTTCTCCTCTCCCACCTGGACCTTCTCCTCTCCCTCCTGGACCTTCTCCTCTCCCTCCTGGACCTTCTCCTCTCCCTCCTGGACCTTCTCCTCTCCCTCCTGGACCTTCTCCTCTCTCTCCTGGACCTTCTCCTCTCCCTCCTGGACCTTCTCCTCTCCCTCCTGGACCTTCTCCTCTCCCTCCTGGACCTTCTCCTCTCCCTCCTGGACCTTTTCCTCTCCCTCCTGGACCTTCTCCTCTCCCTCCTGGACCTTTTCCTCTCCCTCCTGGACCTTTTCCTCTCCCTCCTGGACCTTCTCCTCTCCCTCTTGGACCTTCTCCTCTCCCTCCTGGACCTTCTCCTCTCCCTCCTGCTCTCCTCCTGGACCTTCTCCTCTCCCTCCTGGACCTTCTCCTCTCCCTCCTGGACCTCCTCCTCTCCCTCCTGGACCTTCTCCTCTCCCTCCTGGACCTTCTCTCTCTCCCTCCTGGACCTTCTCCTCTCCCTCCTGGACCTTCTCCTCTCCCTCCTGGACCTTCTCCTCTCCCTCCTGGACCTTCTCCTCTCCCTCCTGGACCTTCTCCTCTCCCTCCTGGACCTCCTCCTCTCCCTCCTGGACCTTTTCCTCTCCCTCCTGGACCTCCTCCTCTCCCTCCTGGACCT
>JARQWZ010003375.1:67500-85000 GCA_033150135.1 Gobio occitaniae | reverse complement strand
CACTGATTCATAACGCTCCAAACTGCTGATTCGTCTCACTGATTCATAACGCTCCAAACTGCTGAATCGACTCACTGATTCATAACGCTCCAAACTGCTGAACCGACTCACTGATTCATAACACTCCAAACTGCTGAATCGACTCACTGATTCATAACGCTCCAAACTGCTGATTCGTCTCACTGATTCATAACGCTCCAAACTGCTGATTCGTCTCACTGATTCATAACGCTCCAAACTGCTGAATCGACTTACTGATTCATAACGCTCCGAACCGCTGAATCGACTCACTGATTCATAACGCTCCAAACTGCTGAATCGACTCACTGATTCATAACGCTCCAAACTGCTGATTCGATTCACTGATTCATAACGCTCCAAACTGCTGATTCGTCTCACTGATTCATAACGCTCCAAACTGCTGATTCGACTCACTGATTCATAACGCTCCAAACTGCTGAATCGACTCACTGATTCATAACGCTCCAAACTGCTGAATCGACTTACTGATTCATAACGCTCCGAACTGCTGGATCGACTCACTGATTCATAACGCTCCAAACTGCTGAATCGACTCACTGATTCATAACGCTCCAAACTGCTGATTCGACTCACTGATTCATAACGCTCCAAACTGCTGATTCGTCTCACTGATTCATAACGCTCCAAACTGCTGAATCGACTCACTGATTCATAACACTCCAAACTGCTGATTCGACTCACTGATTCATAACACTCCAAACTGCTGAATCGACTCACTGATTCATAACACTCCAAACTGCTGAATCGACTCACTGATTCATAACGCTCCGAACTGCTGATTCGACTCACTGATTCATAACACTCCAAACTGCTGAATCGACTCACTGATTCATAACGCTCCAAACTGCTGATTCGACTCACTGATTCATAACGCTTCGAAGCTTCATGAGGCCGTGTTTTGAAATCGTCATCACTATATAAGTCGTTATTTAGGGTTTTTTTGCGCACAAAAACTATTGTCGCCTCTTCATAAAGTTATTGTAGAGCCGCTGTAGTGAGATGGACTTTGTAACTTTAGTCTTTAGTGTCTTTTAAGGGTCTTGAGAGTGTAAAGTTGAGCCAATGGAGGCCTTTCAGAGCATCAGATTTACACTAAAATATCTTCATTTGTGTCTGAAGATGAACGGAGGTCTGACGGGTGTCCAACCACATGAGGCTCAGTCATTAATGACACAATTTTCATTTTTGGGTGAACTAACCCTTTAAGAACTTCTTTCTTAAGAAGATTTTCGTGAATCCGGCCCCTGCTCGGTGTTATGTCTGTTTGGTGTGTGTGTGTGTTTATTGGCATGTCCAGTGTGCAGAAGTCTATACACTGCTCTGACTTACCGCTGAGGTGATGGAGTGTGAAGAGACGAGCTGACCTTGGCAGAGAAACGCCCGGCACAGGAACTGATTCACCGGCGGCTTGCCTTCAAAGTACATCTTTAGGCAGTCCTGTGCGATGTCCCTACAGCCCAGCTGAAAACACAACACACAACACAACAACACACAACACAACACAATGAGGATTTCAGCCGTCCTGCATGCAGATCACAACACACACACATAATGTGCCCAATGCTACTGAAACGCAAGAGAGCAGAATTTGCCTCCCGAAACCGCGAAGCCTCAAACATATTTTTCCACATCAGGAAACTCACTGGACTTTTAAAAGTGCTTGTGTGCAGAAAGCAAGGGATTGGGCTCAGACAAGCCTGGTGTATATTACACACGTCCGCTTATCTACTGAGCATTTCTCTCTTCACCTCTCACTGCTCCGCTCTTTTTGTCAGCTGTTCTCTTTCAGGGATGGTTCAAGTGATCGAATGTGGCGTTTGAGTGGAGTCAGCATATAAGAGATGATTTACACACACATTTAAGGTGATCGCTCGCCCTCTGGTCTGAGCAATGTGAGAGCATTTCCTTATGGACTCCATGTTTGTATTTTATTTACACTAGATGAGTATAGAGAGTGTCTATCCATCTTTTTGGCTCCGCCCACTCTTAGACAAAACGACGAAACCGCCTGAAAAAATTAGACATTTTTAAACTCGTTAACATGACAAAAACAACAAAATACTACAACTTTAGATAAAATTCAAATAAAATCATGAAATAAAAAATAATAATAGTATCTCATTTATTTTTCATTATCATTTAGTTTAACTTGATGTAAGTGAAATTAAAACTGAAGTAAAAATTTATAAAAACTATATAGACATTTTTTTAACTAATTAACAAAATTACTAAAACTTTAACTAAAATATAAAAAAATATATATAAAAAGAGCAAATTATTCATAAAACTTTATCTCATTATCTTTTAGTTTAACTTGATGGATAAAATAAGAAAAACTAAAATTGTAATACAAATGAATAAAAACTAGACATTGTTAAATTTATTAACATGGCAAAAAAACTAAATATTATAATAATATCACAATTATTTCTCATTATCTTTTAGTTTAACTTAATGTATATAATAAGAAAAATTTTTAATTAAATAAAAATATATAGACATTTTTTAACTAATTAACAAAAATGGCAAAAATACTAAAACTTCAATTAAAATTGAAATTAAATCAGATAATCAAAATATTCATAAACCTCTTCTCATTATCATTTATGGATAAAATAAGAAAAACTAAAATTTAAATACAAATTAATAATTAATGTTGCGCCACGTTATCGACCAGGCAGAACAATCCTTCCAACCACTATAGACAGATTCTCAAATAGCTTACCTGATCTGCCTCAGCTGCTCAGTGAACCCAAACAAACAGATGAACTAGAGGAAATGACTAGCAGTATGAGCACCATTTTCTCTACTACATTAGAAATTGTAGCACCAATTAGATTAAAAAAGGTTAAAGAGAAAACTAAAGCACCATGGTACAACAGTGCTACACATGTTATCAAGAGAGAAACTCGTAACTTAGAGCGTAAATGGAAACAAACTAATTTAGAGGTCTTTAGAATCGCGTGGAAAGATAGTGTCACGTTATAAAAAGGCCCTAAAAGCAGCCAGAGCTGAGCATCTCCGCAAACTAATAGAAAATAATCAAAATAACCCAAGGTTTTTATTTAACACTGTGGCTAGACTAACAAATAAACAAGCATCGCCTGAGCAAAATATTCCGTTACAGTTTAGTAGTAATGATTTTATGAACTTCTTCGCTGACAAAATAGAAAGCATCAGAAACAAAATTGTAAATGTACAATCTTTAATGATTTCTTATGATTCAACCGCAATTATCGCCCCTCAAGAACTACTACACCGCTTTACAACTATAGGACAGGAAGAGCTAAATAAACTTATCATTGCATCTAAACCAACAACATGTTTATTAGATCCAATACCCACTAAACTACTGAAAGAGTTGTTACCTGTAGTGGAAGAGCCTCTTCTCAATATTATTAACTCGTCTTTATCTTTAGGTCATGTTCCAAGAATATTCAAGTTGGCAGTCATAAAACCTCTCATTAAGAAGCCACAATTAGATCATAATAACCTAGCAAATTACAGACCCATTTCAAATCTTCCATTCATGTCTAAAATACTAGAAAAAGTTGTGTCCACTCAATTGTGCTCTTTCTTGCAAGAAAATGATATCTATGAAAAATTTCAATCAGGATTCAGGACGCATCATTGCACAGAAACTGCACTCGTTAAAATCACAAATGATTTACTTCTAGCTTCTGACCAAGGCTGTATCTCAATACTAGTTCTACTCGATCTTAGTGCTGCGTTCGATACTATAGATCATAAAATACTCTTAGATCGACTTCAAAATTACACTGGTGTTCAGGGACAGGCATTAAACTGGTTTAGATCGTATTTATCAGGCCGCTACCATTTTGTCTGTCTAAATGGGGAAAAATCAAAGATAACGTCAGTAGCCTTTGGTGTGCCGCAAGGCTCCGTCCTAGGCCCTCTGCTATTCTCTATATATATGCTGCCACTTGGTAATATTATAAGAAAACATGGAATTCATTTCCACTGTTATGCTGATGACACTCAATTATATATTTCATCACGACCAGATGAAAACGCAAAATTATCTAAACTGACAGCGTGTGTTGATGATATTAAACACTGGATGACGTGTAATTTTCTGCTATTAAATTCAGATAAAACGGAGGTATTACTTATTGATCCAAAAAACTGCCCACAAAACCTCTCACAATACAACTTTAACTTGGAAGGATGTCCTGTCACTTTATCCACTACAGTAAAAGACCTGGGTGTTATATTAGACCGCAACTTGTCTTTCGAAAATCATATTTCATATGTTACAAGAACGGCATTTTACCACCTTAGAAACATTGCTAAGCTACGTAACATGCTATCTATCTCAGATGCAGAAAAGTTAGTTCATGCATTCATGACCTCGAGACTAGATTACTGTAATGCTTTATTAGCTGGTTGTCCTGCATCATCAATAAACAAGCTACAGTTAGTCCAAAACGCAGCTGCTAGAGTTCTTACTAGGTCAAGAAAATATGATCATATAACACCAATTTTATCATCTCTACACTGGTTACCTATTAAGTTCCGTATCAATTACAAAGTATTGCTACTGACCTATAAAGCCCTAAATGGTTTAGCTCCAGTGTATTTAACGGATCTTCAATCCATCGCGCTCTTTAAGATCACTAAACTCGAGGCTTCTGGTCATTCCTAGAATATCTAAGTCCACTAAAGGAGGGAGGGCATTCTCACATTTAGCTCCTAAACTCTGGAATAGTCTTCCTGATATTGTTCGAGGTTCAGACTCGCTGTCCCAGTTTAAAACTAGATTAAAGACGCATCTCTTTAGCCAAGCATTCACATTATAAATACGTTTTATACTACAGTTAAATCGCACCAACAGCATTAATATTCTGAACAGCAGCTATGCTAATTATTTCCCATCTGCTTTTCTGTTGTTATCTCGGGACACTAGTCCCGAGGTAACTAGTTCGTCAGCTCCAGTTTGTATCAGCCTCTCATGGAGACTTCAGATGCCCCAACACCTGTGATGAGACGACTCGACGCCTGTGATGAGACGACTCGACGCCTGTGATGAGACGACTCGACGCCTGTGATGAGACGACTCGACGCCTGTGATGAGACGACTCGACGCCTGTGATGAGACGACTCGACGCCTGTGATGAGACGACTCGACGCCTGTGATGAGACGACTCGACGCCTGTGAAGAGACGACTCGACGCCTGTGAAGAGACGACTCGACGCCTGTGAAGAGACGACTCGACGCCTGTGATGAGACGACTCGACGCCTGTGATGAGACGACTCGACGCCTGTGATGAGACGACTCGACGCCTGTGAAGAGACGACTCGACGCCTGTGAAGAGACGACTCGACGCCTGTGATGAGACGACTCGACGCCTGTGAAGAGACGACTCGACGCCTGTGAAGAGACGACTCGACGCCTGTGAAGAGACGACTCGACGCCTGTGATGAGACGACTCGACGCCTGTGATGAGACGACTCGACGCCTGTGATGAGACGACTCGACGGCTGTGATGAGACGACTCGACGCCTGTGATGAGACGACTCGACGCCTGTGATGAGACGACTCGACGCCTGTGATGAGACGACTCGACGCCTGTGATGAGACGACTCGACGCCTGTGATGAGACGACTCGACGCCTGTGATGAGACGACTCGACGCCTGTGAAGAGACGACTCGACGCCTGTGATGAGACGACTCGACGCCTGTGATGAGACGACTCGACGCCTGTGATGAGACGACTCGACGCCTGTGATGAGACGACTCGACGCCTGTGAAGAGACGACTCGACGCCTGTGATGAGACGACTCGACGCCTGTGATGAGACGACTCGACGCCTGTGAAGAGACGACTCGACGCCTGTGATGAGACGACTCGACGCCTGTGATGAGACGACTCGACGCCTGTGAAGAGACGACTCGACGCCTGTGATGAGACGACTCGACGCCTGTGAAGAGACGACTCGACGCCTGTGATGAGACGACTCGACGCCTGTGAAGAGACGACTCGACGCCTGTGATGAGACGACTCGACGCCTGTGAAGAGACGACTCGACGCCTGTGATGAGACGACTCGACGCCTGTGAAGAGACAACTCGACGCCTGTGATGAGACGACTCGACGCCTGTGATGAGACGACTCGACGCCTGTGAAGAGACGACTCGACGCCTGTGATGAGACGACTCGACGCCTGTGAAGAGACGACTCGACGCCTGTGATGAGACGACTCGACGCCTGTGATGAGACGACTCGACGCCTGTGAAGAGACGACTCGACGCCTGTGAAGAGACGACTCGACGCCTGTGAAGAGACGACTCGACGCCTGTGAAGAGACGACTCGACGCCTGTGATGAGACGACTCGACGCCTGTGATGAGACGACTCGACGCCTGTGAAGAGACAACTCGACGCCTGTGAAGAGACGACTCAACGCCTGTGAAGAGACGACTCGACGCCTGTGAAGAGACGACTCGACGCCTGTGATGAGACGACTCGACGCCTGTGATGAGACGACTCGACGCCTGTGATGAGACGACTCGACGCCTGTGAAGAGACGACTCGACGACTCGACGCCTGTGAAGAGACGACTCGACGCCTGTGAAGAGACGACTCGACGCCTGTGATGAGACGACTCGACGCCTGTGAAGAGACGACTCGACGCCTGTGAAGAGACGACTCGACGCCTGTGATGAGACGACTCGACGCCTGTGATGAGACGACTCGACGCCTGTGAAGAGACGACTCGACGCCTGTGATGAGACGACTCGACGCCTGTGAAGAGACGACTCGACGCCTGTGATGAGACGACTCGACGCCTGTGATGAGACGACTCGACGCCTGTGAAGAGACGACTCGACACCTGTGATGAGACGACTCGACGCCTGTGAAGAGACGACTCGACGCCTGTGATGAGACGACTCGACGCCTGTGATGAGACGACTCGACGCCTGTGAAGAGACAACTCGACGCCTTTGATGAGACGACTCGACGCCTGTGATGAGACGACTAGACGCCTGTGAAGAGACAACTCGACGCCTTTGATGAGATGACTCGACGCCTGTGATGAGACGACTCGACGCCTGTGAAGAGACGACTCGACGCCTGTGATGAGACGACTCGACGCCTGTGATGAGACGACTCGACGCCTGTGAAGAGACGACTCGACGCCTGTGATGAGACGACTCGACGCCTGTGAAGAGACGACTCGACGCCTGTGATGAGACGACTCGACGCCTGTGAAGAGACGACTCGACGCCTGTGATGAGACGACTCGACGCCTGTGAAGAGACGACTCGACGCCTGTGATGAGACGACTCGACGCCTGTGAAGAGACGACTCGACGCCTGTGATGAGACGACTCGACGCCTGTGATGAGACGACTCGACGCCTGTGAAGAGACGACTCGACGCCTGTGATGAGACGACTCGACGCCTGTGAAGAGACGACTCGACGCCTGTGAAGAGACGACTCGACGCCTGTGAAGAGACGACTCGACGCCTGTGAAGAGACGACTCGACGCCTGTGAAGAGACGACTCGACGCCTGTGAAGAGACGACTCGACGCCTGTGAAGAGACGACTCGACGCCTGTGAAGAGACGACTCGACGCCTGTGAAGAGACGACTCGACGCCTGTGAAGAGACGACTCGACGCCTGTGAAGAGACAACTTGACGCCTGTGAAGAGACGACTCGACGCTTGTGAAGAGACGACTCAACGCCAGCGTTGTTATGGCCTAAAATAACACATGATTGATTAACTTATCCTAACATTTTTCTTTAACATTCTCTTTCTAACATTTTTCAATGTACATTTATGAAATGCTCTTTCTGTGAAGCTGCTTTGAAACAATGTGTATTGTGAAAAGCGCTATACAAATAAATTTGAATTGAATTGAATTGAATTAATAAAAATGATATAGACATTGTTAAATTAATTAACACGACAAAAAACAAAATATTATAATATCACAATTATTTTTCATTATCATTTAGTTTAACTTGATGTATAAAATAAATAAAACTCAAATTTAAATAAAAAATTATAAAAACTATATAAACATTGTTTAACTAATTAATATGACAAAAAACAAAATATTAATAATAATTATAATATCACAGTTATTTCTCATTATAATTTAGTTTAACTTAATGTATAAAATAAGAAAAATTAATACAAATAAATTTAACTAATTAACATGACAAAAAACTAAATATTATAATAAAAATTATAATAGTATCAAACAATTATTTCTTATTATCATTTAGTTTAACCTGATATATAAAATAAGTGAAACTAAAACTGAAATAAAAATTAATAAAAAAATATATGACAAAAATGACAAAATTACAAAAATTTTAACTAAAATTAAAATGAAATCAGAAAATATAAAAAACAAAACAAGAATATTAATTAAAAAAAATACTAAAACTTCAACTAAAATTTTAATTAAATCAGAAAATAAACTAATTAAAAAAGAATATTAATTAAAAAAATACTAAAAATAAATCAGGAAATATAAAAATAAAAGCAAAATATTCATAAAAATATTATAATAGTGTCTAAATTATTCTAAAATAAACACTGCTTTTAACAAGTCAGTCCAGATCACTGAACTATTTGCAATTTACCGCATTATAAATTAAAATATGAACAAAAATGTGTATTAAAGAATTGAGAATCAACCATGAGAATAACAGGAAATATCCTCAAGATGCATTACATGAGGAGACTTCAAAGGGTAAATGCTTGTAATTTTGTCCCTATGCAAACGCAATCTTAATGGTAATGACTGTATGTTTGATTCTCTTTTTTGTGTTGAAAGATGGACATGTTTTGTGGGGTTGTGACAGCACATTTGGAGATAAGGCGTACCAGCGGCGAGTCTTCGGTTCTGTGGCTGTTATCTAACCCAGCATTACGTCTCCAAACTCAAGCCCTGGTGGACACACACTGAGATGCAGCAGGAGGGGAATCAGCTGTGTGTGTGTGTGTGTGTGTGTGTGTGTGTGTGTGTGTGTGTGTGTGTGTGTGTGTGTGTTCATGGACCCAGCATGGAGGACGATTGCCCTGCGCTGCGCCGCTTTCATGCATATCCAGCTCCAGCTTGGGATTTCTTCACACTGACACTGTATTTGATTTGCTTATAAATAAAGATTTAAAAGCTGACATTCAAGCTCGTATCTCACACAAGTGAACGCGGTTTGAACTCATAGCATGTCGGGGATAAAGATGTTAAAATCAGTCATTACTGAAATCAGTGAAACTATCACACTGATGCTCTTCCTCTGAGTTTCTGTCTCGTTTCCCAGCACAAACATCCTTACATCAAATATTCATTTACTGGAGAAGCAAAATTACATCATATAACAAGTTTTTTTTTTTCTGTTATAGTGCATAGCGTATAAGTGCATAGTATATGCATAGTAATATTCTGTTGAGATATTTGTGCTGGAAAATATTTTGTGTATTGTGTGACCTATTCTCAACGGCATCAGTGCATGAGTAATCAGGAAATATAGACTGAATTCAGGTTTATCATGTCAAAAGGGCATCATTTCTTAATCTAAGAAAGACTCCCTGATATGATAGTATGTACCTATACACTATACACGTATGCACTAAGCACTTATACAATATGCACTTATACACTATGCACTTATGCACTATGCACGTATGCACTATGGACTTATACACTATGCACTTATACACTATGCACGTATGCACTATGGACTTATACACTATGCACTTATACACTATGCACTTATACATTATGCACTTATGCACTATGCACTTATGCACTATGCACTATGCACTATGGACTATGGACTTATACATTATGCACTATGCACGTATGCACTATGGACTTATACACTATGCACTTATACACTATGCACTTATACATTATGCACTTATGCACTATGCACTTATGCACTATGGACTTATACACTATGCACTTATACACTATGCACGTATGCACTATGGACTTATACACTATGCACTTATACACTATGCACTTATACATTATGCACTTATGCACTATGCACTTATGCACTATGCACTATGCACTATGGACTATGGACTTATACATTATGCACTATGCACGTATGCACTATGGACTTATACACTATGCACTTATACACTATGCACTTATACATTATGCACTTATGCACTATGCACTTATGCACTATGGACTTATACACTATGCACTTATACACTATGCACGTATGCACTATGGACTTATACACTATGCACTTATACACTATGCACTTATACATTATGCACTTATGCACTATGCACTATGGACTTATACATTATGCACTATGCACGTATGCACTATGCACTATACACTATGCACTTATACACTATGCACTTATACACTATGCACTTATACATTATGCACTTATGCACTATGCACTTATGCACTATGCACTTATACATTATGCACTATGGACTTATGCACTATGCACTTATACACTATGCACTTATAGACTATGCACTTATGCACTATGGACTTATACATTATGCACTATGCACGTATGCACTATGCACTTATACATTATGCACTATGCACTATGCACTTATGCACTATGGACTTATGCACTATGCACTTATGCACTATGGACTTATACATTATTTATACATTATATATTACTTTATACATTATTTATGCACTGTGCACTTATACACTATGCACATATACACTATGCACTTATGCACTATACACTTATGCATTTATGCACTATGCACTTAAACACTATGCACTTATGCACTATACACTTATGCACTATGCACTTATACATTATGCACTTATGCACTATGCACTATGCACTTATACACTATGCACTTATACACTATGCACTAATGCACTTATGCACTATGCACTTATGCAGTAAGCCCTTATACACTATGCACTATGCACTTATGCACTATACACCTATACACTATGCACTATGCACTTATACACTCTGCACTGTGCACTTATGCACTTATGCACTATGCACTTATACACTATGCACTTATGCACTATACACCTATACACTATGCACTTATGCACTATGCACTTATACACTATGCACTAATGCACTATTAACTTATGCACTATGCACTTATGCACTTATACACTATGCACTTATGCACTTATAAACTATGCACTATGCACTTATACACTATGCACTTATACACTATGCACTTATACACTTATACATTATGCACTTATACACTATGCACTTATGCACTAAACACTTATGCACTATGCACTTATGCACTATGCACTTATACACTATGCACTTATGCACTATTAACTTATGTACTATGCACTTATACGCTATGCACTTATGCACTATGCACTATACACAGTTGAGTGCATGAAGTGTCCAACATTCCATTTAGTTCCCCTTCGAGGGAACGAGACACTGCGTCATCGTGACGACACATTGGGGAACGCCCTCAGCATAAAGCGTCTGAAGAATGAATGGAATCAGCCCAATCCTGATTGGTGTTGCGTCATGACGTAGTATGTGACGGCATACCCGGAAGATACAAAAGGACGTCTGAACACAACAGAGATAGTGTTCTGCTCTTCAGCGTTAGCGCTCTGTTTTTGTTGGTCATATTTGGTGTTGTTTGTCTACTATCTATCATCTGAACGTTGTAATCATGGCGAGCGAGCATTTCAGATTGTGTGTGCCTGAGTGTCCTCGTTACATCACGGGCACGGACACACATCAACTCTGTGTGCAGTGTCTCGTGTGCAGCACGCCCGGGCCGCTCTCGGTGATTGTGAAAGGCTGCCACTGAGAGTGCTGCGCTCGCGGCTGGCTGTCTTTGAGGAGACCGGCCAGCCCCGTGAGCCCCGCGGTTCTGGGCCTGCGTCTGTTGAGGCAGCGCGGCGCCGTAGATTGTGGGGCTGACAGATGGATCTGTCAAGGGGATTTAGGACTGCTGAGGCACCTTCCTCATCCTCCTCTGACGATTCTGATATCCTCCGCGCAGCGGCTTCTTCCCACAAGGCGGAGGATCCGGTTCTCAGGCTGTCCGACTCTGAGGAGTCGGACGTGATGGGAATCGAGGCCGGTGATGTGGGGCCTTCGCCACTCCACACGCCCGCTATGGAGAAGCTTGTGAAGGTTATAACCCACGCCGTGGCCAAGCTTAACTTAAATTGGCCAGAGGAAATAGTGGACATCCAGCCGCCATCTAAGCTGGATGAATGTTTTTTCAGGCGTCGGGTTCAGCCTCCACGTCGGGGCCTTCCCTTCTTCCCTGACGAGTTGTGTAAATCATGGGAAAGACCCTTCTCAGCCCGTCTATCAAATCCCCCAGTGCTTGACTTTGCGAAAGTGCTGGGGGCGGCTGAGTCGGGTTATACAGCATTGCCGCGGTTGAAGAGGTGCTTGCGGGCCACCTCTCACCCGGGGCCGCTGCATCGCTGAAGGCTCCGACGCTGCCCACTAAACCTTGCCCGCGCTGTGGGTCGCTCCATGGCTGGTCTGGTATGCGTCGAGAGACATCTCTGGCTCAACCTGTCGGGGATCAGGGAGAGGGAGAAACACTTTCTCCCTGATGCCCCGATCTCGCCTTCTGGCCTCTTTGGCGGTGAGGTGGATACCATCGTCGAGAGGTTTCAGGAGGCGAGGAAGCAGTCGACCGCCTTCCAAAAGTTCATCCCTCGCCGCTCTGGCTCCTCGGCAAAGGCTGCTCCAAGTGGGCAGCCCGGTCCGTCATCCAGCTCCACGCACTGCGAGGTGCAAAAGCAGAGTGTCGCCTCCCGCACCCCTCCTGAGGGAGTTTGGCAAAGGAGGCGTCGCGCTCGCAAGAAGCCTTCTCAGCCGAAGGGCGACCTGAGGGACGTCATTCAGGCCAAGAAGGCTTCTAAGCGATCCTAGCTTCGGCCAGGTCGCTGAGAGCTGTCCCCCACAGGGTGGAACGATTGAGGTCGCTTCCACCCTGGGGCTCTCGGGGAATCGATGTTGCGTCCCCGCCGTCCAGGACGCTTCCCTGCGTGCGTGCGCGCGCTGCTCCAGCCGCCTCTAATAAGACCTGCGGCGGTCCAGCAATCGCGTGCGCCCGCCGAAACTCTTCCCCAACTTCACCCTGCCGGTCAGCCGCTTCAGGGGGTCGGGGAGGAGCCTCAGTTAACACCCGAGACTGGACTCGAGAGGCTAGTTCCCTTAGTAGATTATCTCGCCGCATGGTCATGCCTTCCGGATATATCTGCGTGGGCCCTGCGTAGAACGGGGTTACAGGCTGCAGTTTGGTTTCCCTCCCCTGAAATTCAACGGGGTGGACTGGACTGTCGGCCCAGCACAGGTGCGGGTGATGGAACAGGAAGTACGCTCCCTGCTGGTCAAGGAGGCTATAGAACATATACCTCCGCTAGACAGGGAGTCCGGTTTCTACAGCCGGTACTTCATAGTTCCCAAGAAGGATGGAGGGTTGCGTCCGATAATAGATCTCAGGTTTCTGAGGTTTTCTGAGGTCTCTGAGAAGATACAGGTTCAGGATGCTCACAATTCCAGCCATAGTGAGTCAGATCCAGTTCGAGGACTGGTTCATCACGATAGATCTGAAGGGCGCATTCTTCCATATCTCCATCTTTCCATCTCACAGGAAGTTCCTGAGGTTCGCTTTCGGGGGCGAAGCGTACCAATATCGGGTTCTTCCCTTCAGCCTGGCACTCTCCCCTCGCACCTTCACAAAGTGTATGGATGCAGCGCTGGCTCCGCTGAGACTCCAGGGCACCCGTATACTCAACTATATCATTCTGGCTCAGTCACGCGATATGGCTGTTTGGCATCGAGATGTCGTCCCACATAAGGTGCTTGGGGCTGAGACTCAACACGAAGAAGAGCGTGTTGATGCCCTCCCAGTGGACCACGTTTCTGATGCGGGCACAGTTGTCCCCCGCGCGCGTCGAGTCCATACCGGCGATGGTCTCGAGAGTGAAGCTGGGCCGCAGCCTCACTGTGAAGCAGTTCCAGAGACTGCTGGGTCTCATGGCAGCAGCGTCCAATGTGATACCGTTTGGCCTGCTCCACATGAGACCCCTCCAGTGGTGGCTAGGAACCAAGGGGTTTTCCCCCAGGGGAAATCCTTTCTGTATGATCAGGGTAACGCATAGATGCCTTCGTTCCCTCGTCATATGGAGGAAGTCTTGTGTTGGGAGCGTCATGTTGCTGGAAAACCGTTTCAACAGACGCCTCCCTCTCTGGTTGGGGCGCGGTCATGGAAGGCTGCTTTACCAGAGGTCTGTGGGAGACCCGGCATTCTTCCTGGCACATCAACTGCCTGGAAATGCTGGCGGCCTACAAATCTCTGAGGAGCTTTCTCCCGGACCTCCGCGGCCACCATGTCCTGATACGATCCGACAATATGTCGGCTGTATCGTATCTAAATCATCAGGGGGGCCTGATGTCGCGCCCTCTTTACAGACTGGCGCACCAGGTTCTCCTGTGGTCCCAGGGGAAGTTGTCGGCCCTCAGGGCGATGTACATCCCGGGGACCAAAACCAGGGGGTAGATATCCTGTCGAGGCAAGGGCTGAGGCCCGGGGACTGGCGACTCCACCCCGAGGTTGTGGAGGCCAAGTGCAGGAGGTTTGGCCCGGTGGAAGTGGATCTCTTCGCGTCTCGAGAGCTGTCCCACTGCCCACTGTGGTTCTCCCTCAGCCATCCGACCCCGCTGGGGCTGGATGCCATGGCTCAGACGTGGCCGAGGCTGCGTCTGTGCGCCTTTCCCCCGAGTTCTGGAGCGGGTCCCCCGGGAGGGCGTCAGCCTTCTCTTAGTAGCACCCCGGTGGCCGACTCGAGTATGGTTCTCCGACATCATCGACCAGCTGGACGGTCCCCTGTGGCAGCTCCCTCTGAGGAGGGACTTGCTATCTCAGAGGTGTGGAATCTCTGGGTCTGGCCCCTGAGGGGGCCCGGTACCTAGGAGAGGGCCTGTTGGCAGGTGTCGTGGAGACCTTACTCAGCTCCAGAGCTCCTTCCACCAGGAGATCCACACTTAAGGTGTATGTGGCTGCCATTGGGGCTTTCCACGCACCTATAGGTGATGGGTTGTTGGGAGGGCACCATCTGGTTTTACGATTCCTCCGTGGGGCTCGGAGGAGGAGGCCTGCGGCTCCCTCCAGAGTCCCAACCTGGGACCTGGCGGTGGTGCTCGAAGGGTTGGCCGAGGCCCCCTTTGAGCCGCTGGATTGGGCTGAGGCGAGAATCCTGACCTTCAAGGTGGCCTTTCTCCTTGCCATCACTTCTCTGATGTGACATTCACACCGGACGCGATTTGCGCGAATAATTTGCGCTGATCGCGCGAAGGGGGACGCTTGAACATTTTGAGTTTACTCGCTTCAATCGCGCGTGACATTCACTGCACAACAGACATGAATTTGCCTCATGGGCGGTGCTTCTGCCAGCGGCTCGTCTTGTTGAGAAATGGCTGACATGGGCTGTGTTTACACATCTTTTTTTTGTTAAAATCTACTGTTAATGTGTGACAAAATGTAGTTTTAAGACTTTTTCAGTTGATAATGTAGTTGTTTAAAGCTCAAATATGTGGTTTATTTATATAAAGAGTGCCTATTTGAACATATTATCTGGCGTTTTCGTAGTTGTGAGCTCCAGCGGACAGCGGCGCTCAGCGCTCGTCAAAGCCGGCGAGGGCAACCTTTCCTCGGCCAGTCCTTCTGCCGCTGGCTCTGATGTCTCTGTGGTGTGTCTCGAGCTATAATTCGTCTTGTAACGGCCGATCTGGGGTCTCATGGATCTATAATTTGTTCCCTGGCAAATCATGTAGACTGAAGGCAAAGAGAAGTTTCATTACTTTATATTTTTAGGCTATAACTGTACGTTGCAGTTGTAACGTTAGCCTACTAGCACTGACTTTGAATGTTTGACTGAATTGTTTGCTTTATTTCATGTATAGCTTATATATATCTTTTACTTATACCTTTGTATTATTGATCATACATAAACTTGCATTTAACAAAAAGAGACTGTGTTGTGTTTCATGTCATTTAATGTTCTCACAGTGATAATCATATTGTCTGAACCAGATATTAATATACAGATTTTCTCCTCATTGTTGTCACTACTAGAGCAAGCTCCTGATTGGTTAACGCGGCGCGAAATATCCGCCAAAGTTCCGATTTTTCAACTTGAGTGATTCACGCGATTCCCGTGATTTCCCGCGACAGCTTATCAGGTGCGCAATTTGCCTTCACCGATATCCCTGAGGACCTCCTCGGTGGCCCTCCTTTCAGGAGCCTCTATGCAAGAGATCTGCGAGGCGGCTGTGTGGGCAACCCCTCACACCTTCATTAGATACTACAGTCTGCATCTCCCTGAGACGCCTGGCACTAGAGTGCTCGCCCCCTAGATGTGCCTGGGTTCCAGCTTCACACTAGGTAGGGTATGATTGGTGCGGCATAGTGGGTACTCGTTCCCCAAAGTGTCGTCACGATGACGCAGTAGGTGTTTCTCAATGTCAAGGATCCTTCCTCTGCAGGACTGGTCCTTCCTCTTCCTTCAGAGGCTAGGCGAGGCTCCTCTTTAGCATTCGGAGAACACGTTAATGGAACAGGCTAGCAAGTGCACGTCAGCCTCATTACGTCAGTGAAAAGGTCCGTTAGCCATCAATAACGTAATTTGTATAATATCAATACGGTTGTAATTTGTACTGGCATTTAAAAGTTAAACTTTACTTATATTTACTACGGTTATAACAAATGTTTGGTAACGTAAATACTTACACTTGAAAGCATATTGCCCCGTTAACGCTCCGACTCCGCCAACGTCCGATATTTATTTTTTGAACAAGATAGCAAAGCTGCGCGCATAGGATTGTGGGTGATCTGAGAGCACTAAGAGCGCGAAGGCTACTTGTAAGCATCCTTTCCTGTATATGGCATATTTTTCGAACAAAGGACTCAGACCTTGGTTGAAATTCCGAGGATCCTCGACATTGGAACAGCCCTTCGACGTCGATGACGTAGCATCCTCGGAATTCTGGCTTCAGAGGATCCTTCCTTGACATTGAGAAACGCCTAGTGTCTCGTTCCCTTCTCGGGGAACAAGGGTTATAGTCATAACCCGAGACGATTTATCAAGTGCACCATCCAGGTATTTAACGTGCACTTTTTGTTTTTGTAATTTTCAGCTTGAACACACTACTCACACTATTCAAACTACAAAACAGCATAGAATAGTGTATAAGTACACGAATAGAGTTCAACAGATCCCGCCCCCTTTTCAGCAGCGCTGGGTCCGGAAGTATTTTTTTTTTCATTAATTTTTCCCATTGGGATGTTTAAAAAGTCTTCGCTAAAGAGTTAAGCCATGAACCAAGCCAATCAGCTACGAGGTGAATCATAACAGCACAAACTTTGATTTGAAGCAAAATGTTTATGAAAAAAATTTGTGAGGGAAAGAACTACAATCACATGAAGCATTGCGGACAGCACAATCAAA
>JARQWZ010003375.1:37500-65000 GCA_033150135.1 Gobio occitaniae | reverse complement strand
GATAGATAGATGTGTGACAACTAGCCCCTCATGAATGACTAACAACAAGAACGTTACAAGAAAATAAAACAATCACATTCAACGAACTATGGACTGATACACTCGCAGTTTAATGGTTACCTCTTTTCTCCTGGGCTTTTAATAAATATCGTCGAATACGAAGATCCATTTCACGTCATCAGCGGTTAAAGTTAAAAGAGTGCAATATCGATTATTGTGTCGGTTGTTATTCACTAGTTTTGGGCGTAAGTTCAGCTGAGTAACTAGCCGGAGTTTGTTGTTTGGACGCGTCTCTAAGCAACGGGACGCTGAACGGGAAGTGCACAGGGTCAAACGCGTTTTTCCACAACAGTACATCTGCTATATCAAACGTTTCACATCACTAATAAAATGAAGTGGAATAAACTAACAGATTAAAATTAATTACAAATTTAAAATGCTGCAAATCAGCATTCAAGTCAAACTGTCATTAAAATGGCGAATATTTTAAATAATATATTTTAAATGATAAAAATGCAGCCTGTGGCTACACACGACGGCTGTCCGACTTCACACACTCGTTTTCATCACTCCTTCAAGTGAACAATATAAGTGGATAACGGAGGGAATAGTGAATGAGGGTTTAGGGGGATTTCGGATTCAGCCTATATGTCTTTCCTCAGTCCATCCCTAGAAAAACAAAAAAAGCAATCGCAATCTTAATCTCATATTTCCCTTGATGTTTGGTAACTCATTAAGTGGAGCCTAATGAGATGCAAACATATGCAGGACTGATGAGATTTACAGTAGTGCATCTGAGGTGAACGTGTGCGAGCTCAGAGTCAGAAGTGATTCAGTCAGTGCCTTCTGCAAACTGAATTTAGTCAATTACGCCGAGCTCTTTTGCTCGTACATTGATTTGCAATTCCTAATGTAATGAGCACTCCGGGATGGAGTCGCAGCGGGAGGTGTTGTGTTCATCCCACAGGCTCTGCTCTCCAGCTGAGAAATCAGCTGCACAATCAACCACTTCTGCTACTCTGGATATCACAGATCAACAATCAAACACACAATAGAATACAATAGAGTAGAATAGAATAGAGTAGAGTTGAATATAATAGAATAGAATAGAATAGAATAATAGAATAGAATAGAATAGAATAGAATAGAATAGAATAGAGTAGAATAGAATAGAGTAGAATAGAGTAGAGTAGAATAGAATAGAGTAGAGTTGAATATAATAGAATAGAATAGAATAGAATAATAGAATAGAATAGAATAGAATAGAATAGAATAGAATAGAATAGAATAGAATAGAGTAGAATAGAATAGAATAGAATAGAATAGAGTAGAGTAGAATAGAATAGAGTAGAGTTGAATATAATATAATAGAATAGAATAGAATAGAATAGAATAGAATAATAGAATAGAATAGAGTAGAGTAGAATAGAATAGAATAGAGTAGAATAGAATAGAATAGAATAGAGTAGAATAGAATAGAATAGAATAGAATAGAATAGAATAGAATAGAATAGAATAGAGTAGAGTAGAATAGAATAGAATGGAATAGAATAGAATAGAATAGAATAGAGTAGAATAGAATAGAATAGAATAGAATAGAATAGAGTAGAATAGAGTAGAATAGAGTAGAGTCGAGGAGAATAGAATAGAATAGAATAGAATAGAAAAGAATAGAACAGAACAGAACAGAACAGAACAGAACAGAACAGAAAAGAATAAAATTTTATGCTGCACCAAACTCGCCCTTCGGGCTTAGAATAAACGTTGAGCTTGAACTTGAACTTGAACAATAGAATAGAATAGAATAGAATAGAATAGAATAGAATAGAATAGAATAGAATAGAATTGTATGCTGCATCAAAAATCACACTTTAACCTTATTATAAACTTATTATGAACTTGAACCTGAATTTGAACTCGGATAGAATATAATTTTAGGCTGCACCAAAAATCGCTCTTTGGGCCTTTAATAAACTTTGAAATGAAATGAATAGAATTGTACACTGTACTAAAAATCGCTCTTTGGGCCTATAATAAACTTTGAAATGAAATGAAATTAATAGAATAGAATTTTATGCTGTGCCAAAAATCGGCCTTTAACCTTATTATAAACTTTGAACTTGAACCTGAACCTGAATTTGAACTTTAATAGAATATATTAGAATAGAATAGAATTGTATGCTGCACCAAAAATAGCCCTTTAACCTTATGATAAACTTTGAACTTGAACCTAAATTTGAACTTGAATAGAATTTTATGCTGCACCAAAATTAGCTCTTTAGGCCTTTAATAAACTTTGAAATTAAATTAATAGATTTTTTTGCTGCACTAAAAAAACGATCTTTAGGCCTATGATAAACTTTAAAATGCAAGGAATAGAATTTTATGCAGCACTAAAATCACTCTTTAGGTCTATAATAAACTTTGAATTGAAATTAAATTAATAGAATAGAATTTTATTCTGCGCCAAAAATCGCCCTTTAACCTTATTATAAACTTTGAGCTTGAACCTGAACCTGAATTTGAACTTTAATAGAATAGAATAGAATAGAATAGTATGCTGCACCAAAAATAGCCCTTTAACCTTATGATAAACTTTGAACTTGAACCTGAATTTGAACTTGAATAGAATGTTATGCTGCACCAAAATTTGCTCTTTAGGCCTTTAATAAACTTTGAAATGAAATGAATAGAATTTTATGCTGCACTAAAAAACGCTCTTTAGGCCTTTAATAAACTTTGAAATGAAAATGAATAGAATTTTATGCTGCACTAAAATCGCTCTTTAGGCCTATAATAAACTTTGAACTTGAACCTGAACCTGAATTTGAACTTTAATAGAATAGAATAGAATAGAATTGTATGCTGCACCAAAAATAGCCCTTTAACCTTATGATAAACTTTGAACTTGAACCTGAATTTGAACTTGAATAGAATGTTATGCTGCACCAAAATTTGCTCTTTAGGCCTTTAATAAACTTTGAAATGAAAATGAATAGAATTTTATGCTGCACTAAAATCGCTCTTTAGGCCTATAATAAACTTTGAACTTGAACCTGAACCTGAATTTGAACTTTAATAGAATAGAATAGAATAGAATTGTATGCTGCACCAAAAATAGCCCTTTAACCTTATGATAAACTTTGAACTTGAACCTGAATTTGAACTTGAATAGAATGTTATGCTGCACCAACATTTGCTCTTTAGGCCTTTAATAAACAAAACAAAGCTAAAAAAAACAAAAACATGATTCAGTCGAGGAATCATAATATGCATTTTGCAAGTCTTTTTAGGACAATTAATGCTTTTTACATTGTGAAAATATTTTCATGACAATTAAGAACATTAACCATTAAATTCTCAATTTTTTTTTGTAATTATTCTCGATGATTCTCATTCAATTTTAAAATATATTGTAAACGCATGCATATTAAAGGCAATAGAATAAAGAATACCTTATAATAAATGATTTAAATTATTAATTCATAGTAGATTTTTTTTTTTTTACTTAACAGCCCTTAAGTATAAGTGTAATCTAATTCAATTTCATAATAATAATTATATAAATAATTACATACATACACACATACATAAACTACACATAGTAATTGAATGCATTCACTACAAAATAAACAGTGTTTCTGTCTTGTTTTTCAGCACAAACATCGAAACACTCGAATGACTGGAGATATTGGGACTTGTTTTCTGAAATATTGATCTAAATTAAAGTGAGCTTATGCTTAAAACAAGAATAAAAAAATCTGTCAAAATGTTCTGTCTCCATTGATATTTGTTCTTGTTTTAAACACCAACTCACTTCATTTCGAGGCATTTTTCAGAAAGCAACAGTTAATATCTTCAGTTATTTCTCTCCTCCAGTGAATGTGTGCAGATTTAAGAACGTTTCGATGTTTGAGGAAGAGCATCATGTTTTGCAGTGCATTAATCACGTTAAGATGCCCTTGTTTTACAGCGTTTGTCTCTTGATTCGTCAGTGTGAGCAGTGATGAGTGAAGCTTCAATGAGCTTGTGTTCATCAGGGACAGTTGTTCAGTTTGATGACGGATCAGCCGGAGACGCTGCATTCTCTTCTCTTTCCCATTTCTCTGCTTCTTTCCGTTTGCGGAGTTTGAATGTGTTATTCATTCATGACCGACCGCTGACCCGACAGCCTCATAAAGCTGACTCAGTCTTCTGCTTCATATTCCTCACAGATTCTTTTGACCTGGATAAAAGCAGCTTATGTGTGACCAAACATCCCTTCTGCTCAGATAGACGACCTCAGACCACAAAAGCACATGAAACGTGTGTTTTCAGAAGATAAATGGACCCTATACGGCGAAACTGCACACACACAATCTCACAATCTTGTCAAATGTCAGCTTGTTCGATTGGATTGGGAAAACACAGACACTCTCTGCAGGAAAAAGTGTTGCAATCAGAACCAGCATTAACGTCTTGTCTGATCTGTGGCAATAAAGTATTGCTGGTGAATATTATTTATTAATGTTTTTAGTCGGTGATGAGTTCAGTCAAAGATTTTTCTTCATGGTCATTTTTGTTTATGGCTTCTTTTGATTCAGATTATGTGTGTTGTTAACACTGTAACAAAAACCACAAACTCACATAAAAAGCCAAGAGTCAAACTGCCCAACTAAATGAAACACTGATCTACATAATGGTGACCAGACATCAACATCTAAACCTCTGCTAATTCTCAATAAGAGTTTCTGTAGACGTCTTTCAGGGTTGGAGCCAAACTCTCTACACTGTCAAAAAAAAAGAGTACAAAATTGTACCTTTTAAGGCACAGGTGCACTGGGGTGAGACCCTTAAGGGTACGTTTTTGTACCTCTAAGTCGGGGTCGTGAAGTTCGGCCCTAGAGATCTGATGTCCTGCAGAGTTTAGCTTCAACCCTACTAAACCACCACAGTATAAAACTCATGGCTCCCAGCATGCATTGCAGCATTAGGTATGTCACCATTGTTGAGATTGTAGAATGTGTTTAAAAATCAGAATTCAGGATGTCTGATCTGTGGCAATAAAGTATTGCTGGTGAATATTATTTATTAATGTTTTTAGTCGGTGATGAGTTTAGTATTTTTCTTCATGGTCATTTTTGTTTATGGCTTCTTTTGATTTGAGCAGATTATGTGTTTTGTGAACACTGTAACAAAAACCACAAACTCACATAAAAAGACCAAGAGTCAAACTGCCCAGCTAAAGAAAACACTGATCTCCGTAATGGTGACTCGATAAAACATCAAAATCTAAATCTCTGTTAATTCTCAATAAGAGCTTCTGAACACGTCTTTCAGGGTTGGAGCCAAACTCTCTAGGACCGAACTTCTGCTCTAAGTGAGGAAAACAATGGTATAATTGTCCCCTAAGGACCAATTGTGTACCTTTAAATGTACAGTTATACATTTTGTTCCCCGAGGAATAAAATTGTACCTCCACTGTACCTTTTTTTCTGAGAGTGAATGATCAAAACATCCTTAAAACAAGATGTATGTACATACGAAGCAAAGCAATACAAGAATTTATGTCTTGCTTTCAGAGAAATCCAACAGAATTCTCTGATGTTTTTGCTTAAAGAAAAAGCTGTTTGCCAATGCGATCAGAAAACTAATCCAAATCAAAAGGAAAAACAAGATTATTTTTCTGATCGCATTGGCAAACAGCTTTTTCTTTAAGCAAAAACATCAGAGAATTCTGTTGGATTTCTCTGAAAGCAAGACATAAATTCCTATAATTTTGCTTCTGGAGTGAAAACATCTTGTTTTAAGTTCTTGTTGGATGTTTAGATAATTCACCCTTCGCCGCGTGTTTGATTGACAGGCGATCTGACCAATCACATCGCTGAATCTGCCGGTTTGTCCGGCAGCACTCCAAAAAATGAACTTTCACTCAAATCATCCTTGTTCACATTACTTAAAAAACTCATGTAATTAAATTTACTTAGATTTACTGAGTTCTTTCTACTAAAAATGAGGATTGTCAGCTTTACTTAATAAGTGTTTGTTCAGTCGACTTCAATTGCTGAGTGAAACGAACAAACTGGGCAGTGGATCTGTAGTTCCCAGCATGCTTTGCAAGGGACTGCATTAGGAGAGTAAATTTAGGGATTAAAGTGTTATTTTTATCTTTTTCAGTAAAGGGAAAGATGTTGTTAGTTTATGTCAGTGTTATGTTCAATTATGTTGGACATTTAGAGGAGTTTCTGTAATTTTGTGGTTACCATTATGCAGAAGAGTGTTTAGACTGTGGCCACTCATACACACATTTATTGGATGGATTTCATGTTCTCAATTAAGTTATTTTTGAATTTTGTTTCTAAAAACATGCTTTTTGTTATATTTAATAGTTTTCCACTTACACTTGTAGAGCAAGTAGTTAATTTAATAAGGTAAATTAAATCAATAAATGTGTTCACCTAACATAAACTTTTATAAATGTAACATAACATTATTAAGTAAACTGCACATATAAATATTATGTAACAGTGACAAATTCAAATGGTTTGTATTTACTTAAATACATTTTGTTAGCTTTACTTGACTTTATTTTGTTCATATAACTAATTTGTTGTTTATAAAAATGACTCAATATAGTTGCGTGGAACCACTTGACGCAGCTTTTTTAAGTAAATTCAACAAATTATTTTTTTGAGTGAGTCAGAAGAGTTAGTAGAGTAACGTCGGTGGACTTGAACTTGGAAAAACGGTGTGTACTGACGTCTTTCAGCGGTTGAAACAACATTTCTTTAAGTGTTTAACGAGCAGCTTTAAAGGGGTGGTAAAACATGATTTCACTTTTCTAACTTTAGCTAGTGTGTAATGTCGCTGTTTGAGCATAAACAACATCTGCAAAGTTACAACGTTCAAAGTTTAAAGCAAAGGGAAATATTTGCTTTTAAAGAAATCAATTTCTAAGGACTACAGCAAAAGGCCAGTAGGGACTACAAACATTCCTCCAGGGTCTCTGACATCACCAGCCCCAATATTTACAAAAATCCCTCCTCCGAGAATATTAAATAAGGGGGGCGAGGCCATTTTGTATTGCTGTGGGGAAGAGTTGTTGTGGTAAAGTTAGTAAGCTGGAGTGTTGTTGCTGCAATGTCGACGAAACGCTGCTATTTTCCTCCGGATTGCAGGTCCACTTTGTTCAGCCTTCAGGGACGGAGGAGTTCGGGATCAATGGTTAACATTTATTTTTAACTCGGCCCCTCATAATTATTACCCAAATCTCGCACTCTGTGCTGCACATTTCACAGAGGAAAGCTTCCACAATCTTCACGAGTTCAATGCAGGATTCACACAACGGCTTGTCCTGAAAGACGGATTTAAAAACAGAAGCTGTTTACGGGCCACAACCTGTAAATGTGATTTATTTTTTGTTAATGTGTTTTCCTGTAATAGTTTGTATTGTACGCTGTAGCAAGGAAGTAAACAAATAACAACGCTGTTCTGCAAACCAGTTTGTTAAATGCTCATTCATATTTAACGTTATCCGACGAACACCTAACGTTACAAACTTTTTAAAATCTCAACAGCGAACTTGGAATTAGTGTAAATTATTCTTTGATTAGAGCTTTTATGTACTGTTTATCTACATGCTTGTTTATCTACAGGCATGCTAAACGTGGTTCTGTGTCTGTGTTTGATCTTGTACAGTGGAGGTACAATTTTGTTCCTTGAAGAACAAAACGTATAACTTTACCTTTAAAGGTACACAATTGATCCTAAGGGTACAATTATACCATTGGCAGGCAAGTTTGGTCCTAGTGAGTTGTCTAGCTGTCCTGTAGAGTTTGGCTCCAGTCATGAAAGACATCTATGGAAGCTCTTATTGAGAATTAACTGATGTTTAGATGTTGGTTGTATTGAAAATACACCATTATGGAGATCAGTGTTTCATTTAGTTGGGCAGTTTTACTTTTAGATTTGTATGCGAGTTTGTGGTTTTTGTTACAGTGTTAACAAAACAATCAAAAGAAGCCATAAACAAAAATTGTCATGAAGAAAATTTTTGACTAAACTCATCACTGACTAAAAAATATCAATAAATAATATTCACCAACAATACTTTCTTGCTACAGATCAGGCATTCTGAATTCGGATTTTTAAACACGTTCTGAGGGGGAAAGAAGTTTAGACGCACACAGATATCAAGAATCAGCATATGAATCTCAACAATGGTGATGTACCTAATGCTGCAATGCATGCTGGGAGCCATGAGTTTTATACTGTGGTGGTTTAGTAGGGTTGGAGCTAAACTCTGCAGGACATCAGATCTCTAGGACCGAACTTGCCGACCCCTGACTTAGAGGTACAAAAATGTACCCTTAAGGGTCTCACCCCAGTGACGGACACTTGTGCCTTAAAAGGTACAATCTTTACTCTTTTTTTTGACAGTGTGTAGTAAAGCCAGTGTTTAGTGTTAGTTTTGGGTTAAAAGTTCTTGCGACAGATATTTGGCTATAATCCTCCTAAAAATACAAAAGTAACAGTGCCATTCAGTAGCGATCACTATAGATCCGCCGTCTATACTCTTGAGGACTGAACAGGTTCTGCTCGATCATCTTGACTAAAATGTTCTGGGTCTGATTCGGGCTCAAATTGGTATGGTTTTATTGACACCATTGTTTCTAATACTACACTGTAAAAAATGAAATTACCATTTGTCCAGCATACTGTGGTTTTTGAGTCACATATATTAGGAATTGTGAATAACTGTGAATCCACATAAAAATACATGTTGGTCCAACAAAATGCGCCAAAATGTCACTACTACATGTTAAACAAAATTTTCTGGACAAACATTTTTTATGTTGAGCAGCAACCACAAGATCTATATTTTGCGCATGCGTGATGAAGCAGAAAATCGCGCCGAATGCACAGGGTTTCCTTCTCCATTTTTTTGCGGTTGCGCCTCATTTTCTCTGTGCCATGTGGAAGTTTGCTCATCCTTTGAGGATCTAATATTGCCATACGCCTGTAAGTAAGTAGTAATATTACTTTTACTTTTATGCATGCAATGAATTACATACTCCCAAGCTGACAGTGTGTTATTAGACATAATACTTGTTGTGTGAGGTTAAAAATGCTAATTGTTAAACCGCAGATACTCATATGTTGGCGTAATTATACGTATAACGTACATTAAAATTCATATCATTGAAGCACCTTTGCCATCAACAGAAATGTTTTGTGTAACGTTAGGCTAAATGAACAAAAAAAATGCTGTGTTGCTTCGTGTAGTTTTAAAGTTTGTCAATGGTCAGAAAAAATAGCTCATTAAAGTTCTCTAGACACAGATTATGGTAAATTAGATAATTAATTTTAAGCATTTCAACTTAGTTATCAGGATCAAATACCAGCGCAAATGCAGTAATTTATCCCTCTAACATTACGTACAGGGTTGCCAGGTTTTCACAAAAAAAACCCGCCCAATTGCTAGACAAAACAAGCCCAAAAATTCGTTTCAGGGGGGGTTCTCTGGTAAAAATCGTGTTTGGGGGTAAAATATGTGTCTTTTTGGTAGGGTTGCCTACTAAAATTGGCATTCCCGTGGCTAAATATCACATAATTGGGGTCGCTTCAAACCCGCGGACATGAAGAACAGCCTGCGGCAACAGTGTTGAAGTACGTTAGCCCAATTGACTTGGCAACACTGATTACGTGGTAATAGCCTACTTGTCAAGTAAATAATAAAATTTACACATGATAAAAGTTTCATAAAGCCAAGATAAAGGAAACTGAAACTAATGAGTAATATTTCTGTTTACCATACGATTATTCAAATGATTTATTTTTAGTTGAGGTTGGTTTTTTTCTCTTTTTTGGTCTCTAGATGGCGCTGATTTGCTGATTGTCTATCTGTGCATTTGTAAAGAGGTTCAGGAGAGGTGGCCTGCACTCTTTTATCAAGAACAGGTAATTATATATTTTTTGCTTTCTTAATCTGTGTTCAGATCACATAATGTGTGCTTATTTATACAATTGAAGTGTTTATTAACAGATTTGTGAGGAGTTTTTTAGAATCACCAAGAAAGACCTTCTGGGAGTCTTCATGGCAGCCATTGACATGTACACACCGAAGCTCTTAAAACTTTACAGAGCCAGAAAAGGAGCTTTCGGACAGGACATGGAAGCGCTCCTAGAAAGACTTGAAGAAAGGGTACGTTCAATTTCAATGTTTTGATGGTTTGATCTATCTATCTAAATATAGTTCTCATGCTCTTTGGTTGTTTCTTTTGTATGTTTTTCAAGGCGACAGACATTGCTAATCACAGGAGGACTGCTGCTCTGGAAGGCCTGCCTGTATTTCTTCGCGAGAACCCAACCGAGCTATTCAAGAAGTGTAAAGTATGTATCAAAGACTTCAAATGGCTTAAAGGGTTAGTTATTCCAAAATTAAATTCTGTCATGAATAACTTATTTTCATGTCATTCCAAACATGTAAGACTTTTGTCCATCTTCAGGACGCAAATGAAGATATTTGTAATTATATCTGAGAGATTTTTGTCCCTCTATTGACAGTCTACGCAGCCCATCTAAGTAGCCCATGTGACTCCAGTGGTTTAACCTCCGTTTTGTGAAGTGATGCGAATGCTCTGTGCAAAAAACAAAATGAAAATAAGTCTCCATCTAGGGATGTCACGATACCAAAATTCCAGTTGTTGGTACCAATACCATTAACATTTTGCGTTCTTATGATTTTAATTATTTGAAAAACATTAAATTAAATTCAATGAGTTTATTATTTAGGATGATAATCATTATAAGTAAATGCATATAAACATTTAAAGGCTGCATGGTGTTTAAAAGTAAACATTGTTTATAAAAAGATCAAATGAAAAATAAGCAACTCTCTAGATACATATAATAATTATAATAGCATAGCTAAAACTGTACAATAGCGTAAAATATATTTCTGACAATAATGCCTGCGTGCGCTGCAAATGAAACCGCACGGAACATGCAGGATTAATATTTAAAATTGCTTTGTGTCACAAATATCTTGCTCTCGTAAATGGTGTTGGTGATTTATAGTTTGAGAATAAATAGGTTTTTTTGTTATTTACACGCAGAGCACTCACATCGCTTATCAAATTGAGGTTGAACCACTGGAGTCACAACGATTACTTTAATGATGTCTTTACTACCTTTATGGGCCTTGAAAGCATTGGCTGTCAATGGAGGGACAGAAATCTCTCAGATTAAACAAAAAATATCTTAATTTCTGTTTTGAAGATAAACCTTACATTGAGGGGGAGTAAATGATGACAGAATATACATTTTTGTGTGAACTAACCATTTAAAGCAGGGATGTCCAAACCTGCTCTTATAGGGCCAATGTCCTGCCGAGTGTAGCTCCAACTAGTGTAGCTGGAAATTTCTAGTAATCCTGTGGACCTTTATTATCTGGTTCAGATATAATTGAAGTTTAAGCAAAACTCAGCAGCACAGTGACCCATAGAAAATGATTGGAAACCCCTAGTTTAAACTGTTTTCAGATTTGGTGTTTTCTGCTTACTATTTACTTGTTCTAGGCCTAGATTATTATCTAATGTTCACTTTTTATTTCACTTCTGAAGGATTTCACGGTATAAAACTATCTACCACAACAAAGTTGAGAACTAGTCTTATGCCTAGTCTGTTCATAGTCTTAAAATATTAAAATGACTTGCTTTTTACTTGAAAATAAAACACATACAACTTTAATTCTAAACTAAAATATATTCTTATTGTGTTTGTGTCACAGGAAACTGAAGATGGGACAAAAGGGGTCTCTGTTGGCATTCTCTATGTGTTAGAAGATAACACCCAAACAACAACACCAATGATCCAGAACATCGCTGTTGTTCTGGAAGATCTCCCTGATCCGTCTACTGCTCTGGCATACCTGTTTGGCCTTCTCTATGCTCTCAACTTTTCCTATCCCAAAAACCTCAAGTACACTTTTGATACAATTCAGAATCGGTTCATGGAGCTTGGGTCTGGATGCACCCAACGTGTGCTTTCTCGTAAAAACAAACTGTTATAAGTGAAAATGGAACAGTGTGGTGGGATACCTTGTCACCAACAAAGATTGTTTTCTGTTAGAAAAATTGTTGTTGGTGAGGCATAGTTGGACCAGTGTTTCCAGTTTAAATGCTTTGAAAAGTTTTGAGACTTTACATTTGTCGATACATTAAAAATACAAAAAAGCATTAAAGTTTAAATGGTTTTACACATTTTTTTTACTCAGTTTGTATGAAAACTGTTCCTTGCAGTGTTGTGGATTTCAAGTTCTTTTGCAATGAAACATTCTGCACTCTCATATTGATACTACTTTTTTTTCTTTTTTTCTTGTCAGCAAGTTCCAAACAAGGATTGTTGTTGTTGAATGTATCTGGCACTGACTGACCTGTTTGTATATGCTTTGTCCTAAAGTAAATTTGGACAAGTGTTCCCATTGTTAATTTAAGAGATAATTTGGCCAAAAATGAAACATTTGTCATCATTTACTCATCCGCATGTTGTTCTAAACTTGTATGAGTGTCTTTCTTCTGTTGAACTCTGAAGATATTTTGAACAATGTTGGTAACCACACAGTTGACGGTAGCCATTGACTTAATGAACATATTTTTTTTTCCAAGTCAATGGGTGCCGTATACTGATTGGTTACCAACATTCTTTTAATCCTCATAATTTGTTTTTAACACAAGAAAGACATTCCCACACGTTTGGAACAATATGAGGGTAAGTAAATGATGACAAATCTTTCACTTTTGGGTGAACTATGCCTTTAAGAATTAAGAATATTGCCTTTAACATTTCACTAAATTCTACAGTTGTTACAATGTATGTGCTTTTTACAACTGAATAAACAGATTTTTCATTTGAAACTGAAACGTTGTCATTTGTAAATAATGTAAAATCACTTAAATGTAGAAAGGATAGTGAGGTCTTTATTTAACAAATACATTTTTTTTCCATCCAGGAAACAGAAAAAAAATTATTCTCTCAACAACAGTAATTGTTTCAGTTGCCGTGACAAGAATATTTTTATTAGCAAAATACGACTGTCAATATTGCACGAACAAACAAATTTACGTTGGCTAAACAAATTATCTTTACTGGGGAGAATTAAAAAATAATTGTTGAGATAACTCAAAAGTCTTACTGCATCAAGTTGCCTTACATTTTTACGTTTTCTCAACTATTTTTTTTTTTACAGTGTACCAAAGCACAGGTAAAGGTAAAGGTAAGGGGCGAGACGTTTCCGACAAACGTGCACTAGGCGGTTAGCGAATCACAACACACTGGGCCAGCTAACCAATCTGAGCCCATTGTGTATTTTTGATGGACCGGCTTCATACAACCAGGAAACCATCAGAGCGTTTTTACAAGGAGGGACAGAGCAGTGTAGAATAAAGGTCAAATATATGAAAAATAATGCAATTTTTTAAAAACGAAGCCTGAACACATGTTACAGTGCACCCCACAAACACAATCAAGCCTTCGAAAGAATGTGTTTAACCAGCCCTTTAACTGAGGCGCTACAGCGATCACCACACATTAAAGAGCCACAGAACGCTATTTATCGTGTACATTTCTTTAAAAAATGACAATTTCAAAGTTGAGACTTTGTTTCATATCAAAAGTAACTTACTCTGTCCTGTCTGTCGGTGTGTTGTCAGTGTCCTCTTTGCTCTGCGATGTATTTTCTCTACGTGAGAACGTGTGTGTGTGTGTGTGGTGTGAGAGCGCCATGGCTTGTCGGACATAGCAACAGTAACTAAAGGGGGCGGGTCTTTGCGAACGTTGAAAAACAATATGATTTTTTGCAGTGTAGCAACCATAGATCCACAATAAAGGCTAGATGTCTCGTCCGCGCTGCTGGCCAATGGAGGTCGACGTCCGCTCCTGGCGGCCATCTTGTCACAGTCAGCTCGCTCACTCATTGTGTTTTAATGGTGCATGCACTCTTTAAATAACCATGACTTGCTCAATTTTCTTCCGATTTTCAAACTGTTTGGTTTGTTATAAATGTTAGAGATGAAGTTATGACACAATGAATAATTATTCATAATTTGTTCAAGCATCCAGAATTATAGCCACATTAATAACGTTTGTAAGAAACCAAACCATTTGTAAATCCGTCCAGATTTCAGCGAGATAAGAGTATTTGTGTTCAGATCACTCGCCTTACATCAGTGACAAAATGGCCGCCAGAAAGCTGGCCTGTGACAAGATGGCCGCCGGTGAGGACGTTAGAGACTCTGTCGTAAGACATCTAGCCTTTATTATGGATATCTATGGTAGCAACCATACACGTTTCCTTCTGAAATCCACACTTTCTCCCATCCTTTACTCCAGCATGGGTTTGTAGCTCTTCCTGTCAGTGTCTCGCGGGGCAGGAAATGCCTGTTTAATAGCGTTAAAAAACACATGTGCCATCACAAAGATCTAAAGGGAAATACAGAGGAAGTGGATTCACTACGACTTACACTTCATCTGAATTAATGGCATCCTCGGGCAATCATGTGTGAATCAGGCCAACATCTCTTACATCTTCTGGCTGTTTCCTTTCCACTAAAAGAGCATCATGCTCATTTTAAGAATCACTAAAAGTACAAATATGAAGTAAATTAATGCGTCTTCTGCATTTAAAGGACAACTCCAGACTGTTTTCCAAGATGGCTCCTGTCTGTATTCGCGTAATGTACTGTCTTTATAAAGTATCTTCTTGTTAAACTGTTTGTACACTTACAAAGTTCTCAATGCTTGGGTTTGCATGTAGGGACCCTCATTATGCTCCGTGTTAGTGTGAGGCTATTTTGAGCCTTGTTAGTGATATTAACTAGCGATTTAATTTGACTTATTCTGTGCCCCATATACTAGCATTATAAGCTAATCTGTTTTTAGAGATAAAACTCTTTACATTCGATTTTCATGAAAACGCTTCCCAGAGAACGATCTACATAGTAACCATGTGTTAATTACCCCTAGGTTGATCTTTCACCGGAGTTGTCCTTTAACTCATGTAAAGTTTGTTTGACTCTCTCAGCCCTGTCACGCTGTTCTGTTGATTTTCCATCTGTTGAAATGACCCTGAGTTTTCTGGGAGCAGAAACAGCAATTATCCCGATCGGAGTGTCAGCTGCCCGCCGCTGCTTCATCTTTCGGACTAATTAGGGAGGCGAAAGCTCACGGCCTCCTGACGGCTTCAAATAAGAGTTCACCCAACGGTCACATTACCTCTGATCATTTATGGGCCTTACTTGTGCCTTTCTTCTTCACTTTCCTTTGATGTTGCAGCAGCTACACGATTATCATTATTATTGCTTATGTTAACAAACCCTCCGTCCCTTCAGACGCCACATCTACAGATCATCCACCAATCATCCATTCATCCAGCCATCCATCATCCACCAATCATCCAGCCATCCATCATCCACCAATCATCCATTCATCCAGCCAACCATCATCCACCAATCATCCATCCATACATCCATCATCCACCAATCATCCATCCAGCCATCCATCATCCACCAATCATCCATCCATACATCCATCATCCACCAATCATCCAGCCATCCATCATCCACCAATCATCCATTCATCCAGCCAACCATCATCCACCAATCATCCATCCATACATCCATCATCCACCAATCATCCATCCATACATCCATCATCCACCAATCATCCATCAGCCATCCATCATCCACCAATCATCCATCCATACATCCATCATCCACCAATCATCCATCCATACATCCATCATCCACCAATCATCCATCCATACATCCATCATCCACCAATCATCCATCCATACATCCATCATCCACCAATCATCCAGCCATCCATCATCCACCAATCATCCATCCATACATCCATCATCCACCAATCATCCATCCATCCATCATCCACCAATCATCCAGCCATCCATCATCCACCAATCATCCATCCATACATCCATCATCCACCAATCATCCATCCATCCATCATCCACCAATCATCCAGCCATCCATCATCCACCAATCATCCATCCATACATCATCCATCCACCCATCATCCACCAATCATCCAGCCATCCATCATCACCAATCATCCATCAACATATCCATCCATCCATCATCCACCAATCATCCAGCCATCCATCATCCACCAATCATCCATCCATACATCATCCATCCACCCATCATCCACCAATCATCCAGCCATCCATCATCCACCAATCATCCATCCATACATCATCCATCCATCCATCATCCACCAATCATCCAGCCATCCATCATCCACCAATCATCCATCCATACATCATCCATCCATCCATCATCCACCAATCATCCAGCCATCCATCATCCACCAATCATCCATCCATACATCATCCATCCATCCATCATCCACAATCATCCATCCACCATCATCCACCAATCATCAGCCACCCATCATCCACCAATCACCCATCCACCCATCATCCACCAATCATCCAGCCATCCATCATCCACCAATCATCCATCCATACATCATCCATCCATCCATCATCCACCAATCATCCAGCCATCCATCATCCACCAATCATCCATCCATACATCATCCATCCATCCATCATCCACCAATCATCCAGCCATCCATCATCCACCAATCATCCATCCATACATCATCCATCCATCCATCATCCACCAATCATCCATCCACCCATCATCCACCAATCATCCAGCCACCCATCATCCACCAATCATCCATCCACCATCATCCACCAATCATCCAGCCATCCATCATCCACCAATCATCCATCCATACATCATCCATCCATCCATCATCCACCAATCATCCAGCCATCCATCATCCACCAATCATCCATCCATACATCATCCATCCATCCATCATCCACCAATCATCCAGCCATCCATCATCCACCAATCATCCATCCATACATCATCCATCCATCCATCATCCACCAATCATCCATCCACCCATCATCCACCAATCATCCAGCCACCCATCATCCACCAATCATCCATCCATCCATCATCCACCAATCATCCATCCATACATCCATCATCCACCAATCATCCATCCATACATCCATCATCCACCAATCATCCATCCATACATCCATCATCCACCAATCATCCATCCATACATCCATCATCCACCAATCATCCATCCATACATCCATCATCCACCATCATCCATCCAGCCATCCATCATCCACCAATCATCCATCCATACATCCATCATCCACCAATCATCCATCCATACATCCATCATCCACCAATCATCCATCCATACATCCATCATCCACCAATCATCCATCCATACATCCATCATCCACCAATCATCCAGCCATCCATCATCCACCAATCATCCATCCATACATCCATCATCCACCAATCATCCATCCATCCATCCATCATCCACCAATCATCCAGCCATCCATCATCCACCAATCATCCATCCATACATCCATCATCCACCAATCATCCATCCATCCATCAGCCACCAATCATCCAGCCATCCATCATCCACCAATCATCCACCCATACATCATCCATCCACCCATCATCCAGCCATCCATCATCCACCAATCATCCATCCATACATCATCCAGCCATCCATCATCCACCAATCATCCATTCATCCAGCCATCCATCATCCACCATTCATCCATTCATCCAGCCATCCATCATCCACCAATCATCCAGCCATCCATCCATCATCCACCAATCATCCATCCACCAATCATCCATCCATACATCCATCATCACCAATCATCCATCCATCCATCATCCACCAATCATCCAGCCATCCATCATCCACCAATCATCCATCCATACATCCATCATCCACCAATCATCATCCATCATCATCCACCAATCATCCATCCATACATCATCCATCCATCCATCATCCACCAATCATCCAGCCATCCATCATCCATCATCCACCAATCATCCATTCATCCAGCCATCATCCACCAATCATCCATCCATACATCCATCATCCACCAATCATCCATTCATCCAGCCATCCATCATCCACCAATCATCCATCCATACATCCATCATTCACCAATCATCCATTTATCCAGCCATCCATGATCCACCAATCATCCATCCATACATCCATCATCCACCAATCATCCATTCATCCAGCCATCCATCATCCACCATTCATCCATTCATCCAGCCATCCATCATCCACCAATCATCCAGCCATCCATCCATCATCCACCAATCATCCATCCACCAATCATCCATCCATACATCCATCATCCACCAATCATCCATCCATCCATCATCCACCAATCATCCAGCCATCCATCATCCACCAATCATCCATCCATACATCCATCATCCACCAATCATCCATCCATCCATCATCCACCAATCATCCAGCCATCCATCATCCACCAATCATCCATCCATACATCCATCATCCACCAATCATCCATCCACCCATCATCCACCAATCATCCAGCCGTCCATCATCCACCAATCATCCATCCATCCACCCATCATCCATCCATCCATCATCCACCAATCATCCATCCATACATCCATCATCCACCAATCATCCATCCACCCATCATCCACCAATCATCCAGCCATCCATCATCCACCAATCATCCATCCACCCATCATCCATCCATCCATCATCCACCAATCATCCATCCACCCATCATCCACCAATCATCCATCCACCCATCATCCACCAATCATCATCCACCCATCATCCACCAATCATCCATCCACCCATCATCCATCCATCCATCATCCACCAATCATCCATCCACCCATCATCCACCCATCATCCACCAATCATCCATCCACCCATCATCCACCAATCATCCATCCACCCATCATCCATCCATCCATCATCCACCAATCATCCATCCACCCACCCATCATCCACCAATCATCCATCCATACATCCATCATCCACCAATCATCCATCCACCCATCATCCAGCCATCCATCATCCACCAATCATCCATCCACCCATCATCCATCCATCCATCATCCACCAATCATCCATCCACCCATCATCCACCAATCATCCATCCATCCATCATCCACCAATCATCCATCCACCCATCATCCACCAATCATCCATCCACCCATCATCCACCAATCATCCATCCACCCATCATCCACCAATCATCCAGCCATCCATCATCCACCAATCATCCATCCACCCATCATCCACCAATCATCCATCCATACATCCATCATCCACCAATCATCCATCCATCCACCCATCATCCACCAATCATCCATCCACCCATCATCCACCAATCATCCATCCACCCATCATCCACCAATCATCCAGCCATCCATCATCCACCAATCATCCATCCACCCATCATCCACCAATCATCCATCCATACATCCATCATCCACCAATCATCCATTCATCCAGCCATCCATCATCCACCAATCATCCAGCCATCCATCATCCACCAATCATCCATCCATCCATCATCCACCAATCATCCATCCATCCATCATCCACCAATCATCCATTCATCCAGCCATCCATCATCCACCAATCATGATATGATGGATGAATGGAGATATGATGGAGGATGGATTGAGGATGGGTGATGGTTGGATGGAAGATGAATGGATGGATGGGTGGACGGATGGATGGAAGGATGGATGGATGGATGGATGGGTGGATGGAAGATGGATGGGTGGATGGGTGGATGGATGATGATAGAGGAAGGATGGATGGATAGATAAAGCAATAGATAAATGGATAGATACATAGATGAATGGATGGATGGTTGGATGGATGAAAGGAGAAATGATGGATGGATGGATGGATGGATGGATGGATGGATGGATGGATGGATGAATGAATGGATGGATTGATGGAGAGATGATGGATAAAACAATAGATGGATGGATGGATAGATAGATAGATAGATAGATAGATAGATAGATAGATAGATAGATAGATAGATAGATAGATAGATAGATAGATAGATAGATAGATAGATAGATAGATAGATAGATAGATAGATAGATAGATAGATAGATAGATAGATAGATAGATAGAGGGATGTGTGGAGATTGTTGTCACTGGTTTCTCTGTGTCGTATATGTCAGAGCATCTCTGGCTGTTTCACGGTTCACTTCACCCTCAATCTCCCTCTCTCTCTCTCTCTCTCTCTCTCTCTCTGTCTCTCTCTCTCTCTCTCTCTCTCTCTCTCTCTCTCTCTCTCTCTGTCTCTCTCTGGACTAAGTGTGACAGATTACACAATTTCTTCACATTTGTTAGCCCACTTGAGAAAACTCTTTATGTAAGGCGCAGATGGGCCACTCCAGGCCTGGAATCCTCCTCTGCAGAGGCCAGAAATCATATCAGTGTCAGCTCCGTCCTCTTCACTCGCTTCCTTCTCTCCCTTCGGCTCTCTTTATTCTCCTGTTCTGTTTTTCTTCCTTTGCTCTTCGTCACCTTGAGACGGATTCCTGCCTTCCTTTATGCCTCATGCAGGTGTTGAACACACTCACCGATCGGCTGATGAATATTGCTCACAAAACTGCCAACCCCACACGCCTTTAAAGCTTTACGGTGTGATCTGTGTCTGTTTAAAGGATTAGTTCACTTTTAAATAAACTTTTGCTGATTATTTACTCGCCCTCATGTCATCCAAGATGTCCATGTCTTTCTTTCTGCAGTCGAAAAGAAATTAAGGTTTTTGATGAAAACAGTCCAGGGTCTTTCTCCATATAATGGACTTCAATGGGCTCCAAACGGTTCAAGGTCCAAATGTCAGTTTCAGTGCAGCTTTAAACGACACCAGATGATGAATAAGGGTCTGATCTAGACAAACCATCAGCTTCTGAGAGAAACCCAGCAGTATTTATGCTATTATTTTACCTCTTATCAGACAAACGTGATCATCTCTGAGCTCAGACATAACTTCCGTTAAGTGAGGTCAAATACGAGCGTGGTCATAGATATATCGATAGTAGATGCCTCATTCCACTGATCCGTGCAGTTGCTAATGAGGCATCTATGTATACATCTATGACCACGCTCGTATTTTGGCGGTTATGTCTGAGCTCAGAGATGATCACGTTCGTCTGATAAGAGGTAAAATAATGGCATAAATACTGCTGGGTTTCTCGCAGAAACTGATGGTTTCGCTAAATAAGATCCTTATTTATTGTTTGGTATGGTTTAAAGCCCTTTGAAGCTGCACTGAAACTGACATTTGGACCTTGAACCGTTTGGAGCCCATTGAAGTCCATTATATGGAGAAAAACCCCTGGACTGTTTTCATCAAAAACCTTAATTTCTTTTCGACTGCAGAAAGAAAGACATGGACATCTTGGATGACATGAGGGCGAGTAAATAATCAGCAAAAGTTTATTTAAAAGTGAACTAATCCTTTATGTCATGTTGTGCTGACACAAGAGGTCACATGATCGTCCTCAAGCAGAAGCAGAGCAAGCTAAACTCCTGGGCCCGTATTCATAAAGATTCTAAGAGTGCTCTCAGAAAACTCCTAATTTAGCTTAAAAACTTTTACGTAGTCTTAGCTTAAGAGCTATTCGGGACCGATCTGAGAGCAACTCTGAGCAAGGAAAATACTAAAACTTTTATCTTAGTGAAGAGGCAACGTATGACACAGTCTTTTGAAGACTGTGATTGGTTGGTTGTCCAAAAAGGGGGAAAAAGGAGCGCTTTTAAGTATAGGGTCTATTCTAAGCCTTCACTTTGAAATTACAAGCGCAAATTTTCCTATTTTACCGTTCTCTCTCTCTCACTCACACACACACACACACACACACACACACACACACACACACACACACACACACACACACACACACACACACACACACACACACACACACACACACACACACACACACACACACACACACACACACACACACACACACACACACATTATGTATATAAATCCTTTTATTATTTCCCATGCTGTTAATCTCCTATAAGGTATTTGATTGGCTTAGAACTATAAAAATTGTTCCACTCTTTCCAATTCCACTGATTGCTGGCATGACTATTTAATTGGTGGTTTGAAAGTTGGATTTAATGCTACAAACATGATCCCTGCACGATCTAATCTATAGCGTCTTAAGTCCCTGTCATCCATCGTCTGCAACACATTTCTTCTCCCTCTTCGTCTTTCTGCCATTCTCTCCGCTGCTAAAGAAACTCTTAAAGGGATAGTTCACCCAAAAACGAAAATGTGATGTTTTTCTGCTTACCCCTAAGTCATCCAAGATGTAGGTGTCTTCGTTTCTTCAGTAGAACACAAATGAAGATTTTTAACTCCAACCGTTGCTGTGTGTCACTCATATAATGCTTATCAATGGGGTCTAATTCTATTAGAGTAAAAAAACATGGACAGACAACTTCAAATTAAACCCCGTGATGACACATTGATGTCTTAAGACTCGAAACGATTAGTGCCTGCGTGGATCATGGCGTGGATCGCTCGAATGAGTTATCTATGTATATATATCTATGACCCGGCGGAAATTTGACCTCACTCGCAGGAAGTGATGTCAGTCTGCAGAGCTGAAGCGTTCGTCTGATATGAGGTTAAATATTTGCATAAATACCGTTGGGTTTCTCTCAGAAACCGATCGTTTCGTGTCTTAAGACATCAATGTGTCGTCACAGGGTTTAATTTGAAGTTGTCTGTCCATGTTTTTTTTACTCTAATAGAATTAGACCCCATTGACAAGCATTATATGAGTGAAACACAGCAACGGTTGGAGTTAAAAATCTTCATTTGTGTTCTACTGAAGAAACGAAGACACCAACATCTTGGATGACTTAGGGCAGGGGTGTCCAACTCGCGAGCTCTGATTATGAACAAATGTGTTTACCTTGAACACGCGCCCACTAAACAGCCTTCCGAAGCCTGTGAGAAGTGTTCGAGTTCAGCGCGGAGGTCTCCGGTACTGAATCGCTCTGTGATTTGATTTAATTTAAATCCAGTTAAATAGCACTGACTTAATAAACAACACTAACGTGCAAATCAGCTGAGCCGATTCAAAATCATTTTCAAACAACAATTCGCATTTCGAATTTATTATGGATTTACTGTGGTAACACCTGTAACCGTGGTAATTTGTCAGAAATGTAGGTTAATATCTAATTGTATTTAATTTGTAATATTAAATGAGTAATAAAGACCAAATTGCAGACTATTTCTTGTCATAAACTTGCAGTTTTGTGCATTTGTATTTATATGTCTATAGACTAAATACTATTCTATATGTATGTATTACTTTTTGCCTTGTGTGCACTGCAAAAAATGCTGTCATTTAGTATTTTTGTCCTGTTTCTAGTCTAAATATATCTAAAAATTCTTAAATCGAGATGTTATGAGATAAGTTAAATGACATTAGATATTTTTTCTTGTTTTCTGGAAAACACTATTTAATTGAAGTGAGTTTTTGTTTAAAATAAGCAAATATATCTGCCAATGGGGTAAGAAAAATAATGTTTCTGTTTGGAATCTTTAAGGAAGATTTTGGAAGATTATTTTTCTAGTCCATTGGCAGATAATTTAGTTTGTTTCAAGCAAAAACTCAATTCATTTAGATTATTTCCCCCAGGAATCAAGAAAAAATATGTAATTTTCCTTAGTAAAAGCATCTTGATTTAAGAGTTTTTTGATATTTGGACTGGAAAAAAGACATAAATACCAAGTCAGAAAAGCATGTTTTGTAGTGTGGTTTTACCTGTGGTGATCTAAATAGAGCACTTATTAAATTTAAATTAGAATAGAGTTCTAACTCCGTAATAATATTAAAATTTCACCCATTAAAACTTTTTGGTTGATGAAAGTTTTACAGATATTGTTAAATATCTATACATTTCCTGTGTCCTATCTCAAGCTACTCTACTGTCAGCTCAAGCTTTTGTCAAATATATATATATATATTTTTATATTTATATATATATATTTATATATATATATAATAGAAAAGGGACCGGCCCCCAGGTATGTCCCCAACATCAAATCCGGCCCCCTTTAAAAAAAGTTTGGACACCCCTGACTTAGGGGTAAGCAGAAAAACATCACATTTCCGTTTTTGGGTGAACTATCCCTTTAAGCCTCTTAAAAGTCCTCGTCCGTGCTCCTAATAAATTTGATCTTAAGACCTCTTTTAAGGGTTAAGATGCTTTCTGAATTACTTTTTTCTTTACTAGGATTTGTTAGTTAATTTTAAGAGTAAACGCCCACATTTCAAAGAATTTTCTTAGAATTTTGTCACTAGGAGCTACTCTTTGCATTCAGATTCTCTATGAATACGGGCCCTGATGCTGAGGATGCTTGGCATGACGAACTGCGTGTCCATGTGTGTGTTGTACAGGCGTTTGTCTGATGAAACACTGAAGCAGCAGGAGTGTAATGAGGAGTCTCAGCACTCTAGAGATTGAGCCGTGTGTCATTTTTATTGATGTCAAATCACATGCAATAAAACTTAAGGCTCGACATGCGACTAGCCTGACATCGCATGAGGCTTCTGGATGAGTGCAGGAGAAAGCCCGAGAGAAAGCAGGCTAAACAAAGCAACCAATCGGCTTAAGTGACCCGGGTCACACGCCAACATTAAAACGCCAGTTTGTTTACGTGATGGCAAAAGTAAATCATGTTAGTGCTGTGATCATCACGGGGCGGAATCAAAATGTGTGCTTCCCCTCCAGCAGCTCGACGGGTTTCATGAGGAGTTTTCTTGCTTTCTCTTACTCTACTTTTCTTTTTATTTCTGGGACCGACCTTCTTTTCCTCAACATGCTAGCCCAAACATACAGTATCTCTTAAAAAACACAACAAAAGCAAAACAACGAGAGGAGATCTGTTGAAAATGTCAATTGTTTCTCCTAGATGGATGAATTCTCTGCACTCTCACTGTGTATCTATCTATCATACCATTGAAAAGTTCTTATTGTTTTTGAAAGAAGTCTCTTCTGCTCATCAAGGCTGCATTTATTGAATAAAGAAGTGGTGGACTGGGGACTGGGGAATGGGGACTGGGGACTGGGGATTGGGGACTGAGGACTGAGGACTGGGGACTGGGGATTGGGGACTGAGGACTGGGGACTCGGGACTGGGGACTGGGGACTGAGGACTGGGGACTTGGGACTGGGGACTGGGGACTGAGGACTGGGGACTGGGGATTGGGGACTGAGGACTGGGGACTGGGGATTTGGGACTGGGGACTGAGGACTGGGGACTGGGGATTGGGGACTGAGGACTGGGGACTCGGGACTGGGGACTGGGGACTGAGGACTGGGGACTCGGGACTGGGGACTGGGGACTGAGGACTGGGGACTGGGGATTGGGGACTGAGGACTGGGGACTCGGGACTGGGGACTGGGGACTGAGGACTGGGGACTGGGGATTGGGGACTGAGGACTGGGGACTCGGGACTGGGGACTGGGGACTGGGGACTGGGGACTGGGGACTGGGGACTGGGGACTGGGGACTCGGGATTGGGGATTGGGGACTGGGGACTGGGGACTCGGGATTGGGGACTCGGGATTGGGGATTGGGGACTGGGGACTGGGGACTCGGGATTGGGGACTGGGGACTGAGGATTGGGGACTGGGGACTGGGGACTCGGGATTGGGGATTGGGGACTGGGGACTGGGGACTCGGGATTGGGGACTGGGGACTGAGGATTGGGGACTGGGGACTCGGGATTGGGGACTGAGGATTGGGGACTGGGGACTGGGGACTGGGGACTGGGGACTCGGGATTGGGGATTGGGGACTGGGGACTGGGGACTGGGGACTGGGGACTGAGGACTGGGGACTCGGGACTGGGGACTGGGGACTGGGGACTGGGGACTCGGGACTGGGGACTGGGGACTCGGGACTGGGGACTGGGGACTGGGGACTGGGGACTGGGGACTGGGGACTGGGGACTCGGGACTGGGGACTGGGGACTCGGGACTGGGGACTGGGGACTGGGGACTGGGGACTGAGGACTGGGGACTGGGGACTCGGGACTGAGGACTGGGGACTGGGGACTGGGGACTGGGGACTGGGGACTGGGGACTGGGGACTGGGGACTGGGGACTGGGGACTGGGGACTGGAGACTGAGGACTGGGGGCTGGGGACTGGGGACTCGGGACTGGGGACTCGGGACTGGGGACTGGGGACTGGGGACTGGGGACTGGGGACTGGGGACTCGGGACTCGGGACTGGGGACTCGGGACTGGGGACTGGGGACTGGGGATTGGGGATTGGGGACTGGGGATTGGGGACTCGGGACTGGGGACTCGGGACTCGGGACTGGGGACTGGGGACTGGGGACTGGGGACTGGGGACTTGGGACTTGGGACTGGGGACTCGGGACTGGGGACTGGGGACTGGGGACTCGGGACTCGGGACTCGGGACTCGGGACTCGGGACTGGGGACTGGGGACTGGGGACTGGGGACTGGGGACTCGGGACTGGGGACTGGGGACTCGGGACTGGGGACTGGGGACTGGGGACTGGGGACTGGGGACTGAGGACTGGGGACTGGGGACTGGGGACTGGGGACTCGGGACTCGGGACTGAGGACTGGGGATTGGGGACTCGGGACTGGGGACTCGGGACTGGGGACTGGGGACTTGGGACTGGGGACTCGGGACTGGGGACTCGGGACTGGGGACTGTGGATTGGGGACTGGGGACTCGGGACTGGGGACTCGGGACTCGGGACTGGGGACTGGGGACTGGGGACTCGGGATTGGGGACTGGGGACTGGGGACTGGGGACTGGGGACTCGGGACTGGGGACTTGGGACTGGGGACTCGGGACTCGGGACTGGGGACTCGGGACTCGGGACTGGGGACTGGGGACTGGGGACTCGGGACTGGGGACTGGGGACTCGGGATTGGGGACTGGGGATTTGGGACTGGGGACTCGGGATTGGGGACTGGGGACTGGGGACTGTGGACTGGGAACTGGGGACTGGGGACTGGGGACTCGGGACTGGGGACTGGGGACTGGGGACTGGGGACTCGGGACTCGGGACTCGGGACTGGGGACTGGGGACTGGGGACTGGGGACTGGGGACTGAGGACTGGGGACTGGGGACTGGGGACTGGGGACTGGGGACTCGGGACTCGGGACTCGGGACTGAGGACTGGGGATTGGGGACTCGGGACTGGGGACTCGGGACTCGGGACTGGGGACTTGGGACTGGGGACTCGGGACTGGGGACTCGGGACTCGGGACTGGGGACTGGGGACTGGGGACTGGGGACTCGGGACTGGGGACTCGGGACTCGGGACTGGGGACTGGGGACTCGGGATTGGGGACTGGGGACTGGGGACTGGGGACTCGGGACTGGGGACTCGGGACTGGGGACTCGGGACTCGGGACTGGGGACTCGGGACTGGGGACTGGGGACTCGGGACTGGGGACTGGGGACTCGGGACTCGGGACTGGGGACTGGGGACTGGGGACTGGGGACTCGGGATTGGGGACTGGGGATT